>JADRCD010221391.1:43956-84166 GCA_019843815.1 Montemys delectorum
GTGTGTGTGTGTGTGTGTGTGTGTGTGTGTGTGTGTGTGTGTGTTGGTCTATGTGTGTAAGTGCAGATGTATGTGCACATAAGTGGTTATCCATGTATAAACCAAAGGTCAACTTAAGGTTTCATTCCAGAGGTGTGACATCTACTCTTTCGTTTGTTTGCTTGAGACAATTTCTCTCCGTAGCCATTGACCCAGAGCTCGTTCAGTAGTCTAGCCTGGCTAGCCAGTACACTCCAGGGATCTGTCTGTCTCTGCCTCACCAGCCTCAGGATCGCCTGTGAGGTCATCATGCAGGACCTTTACCTGTGTTCTGAAGGTCAAATTGCTTGCAAGGGAAGCACACTGTCACCAGAAGAGTTCTGTACTTCAATTGATTCTAAGCCTTCAAAGTCATAAGCATGAGTACAGTCTAAGTTAGAGAGCACCTTTTTAAGTAAAGGAAGCCATACCTCATAAATCCAAGCCATGTGAATGTTTAATAGTGCAGTCTTCTAGTCAAGGAATGCAGAAAGCTAAGGGATTACATATGATTTAATTTGATGCTGCAGTACCCTAGGACTGTTAGCTTCTGGGCGTCATTAGATGGTACATGTCATTTCTATCCCAGATTATGATTGGAGCATAAACAATTACTATTTCTCAAATTAAAGACACTATTCACTTTAGATATCCTGTATCAGACACTAGAAACAAAAATAAGTCAGCTCTAGAAAAGTGCTGTTCAATAAACGGTATATATTTTCAGAATTTTTTTAATGTTTTGATTGCATTTGTAATATTTGGTCATATTTTAAATTCATAAAAATGCAAAACTATTCAATTCTAATTTTAATTACTTCTGCTTGGTAACAGACACAAACTATATCTATTAAATTCAGTTTGTCACGGAAGGTTTCTAGTGTCTTCCACTGTGTCTCCTTGTCTGTCTAACTGAAAAGAAAAACATGCAATAAAGATGGTTGATTATCGTATACTCTGTGTTATATGGATTTTTATATAGAAATACAAAAACTTGATTGTGCAAAGAAAATAGTCTAGTTTTCTAAAGTGAACATCAATAAAGGGAAGAATTTGGGTGAAATGCAATTTTCATATCTTTCTATGTATTTATTTTTTACCAGGGAGGATCAAATATCTTTATAACAGTAAAACAGAAAAAACAGTACCGGGCACTGAAGAAGCTCCTGTATGCAGACTCTCAGAAACCAGCACCCCGCCCAATAGTGAGAAAATATTATTTTAAATCTTAAAAAATATTCATTTTATTCAAACTGGGAATATAGCTTAGTGGTAGAATGGTTGCCTAACAAATCCAAGGTCCTAGGTTCAATCCTAGCACCTGAAATAAATAAATAATTATCTTTGAAAAAATAAATATGAAGTGTCTAATTATACTTAACATAAATAGGTTTTTATTATTATTAGAAAATATGTTAGTTGGAGTGGAACGTGCTTGTAGTCCCAGAACATGGGAAGTAGAGGCAGGAGTATCAGGACGTAATGTCTGGCCTTCACTCTGTGGGGTGGCAAACGGGGGTGGGGGAAATCAACTGTGTCTTAACAACACTTATGAAATGCCTTCTTTGACAAAGGGATTTGAGAGCTGTTTTGTGCTATTTTGGGAGGAAAACTGTAGAATTCAATAAGTATGCTTACAAGTACATAAGCAGCTTGCTAATAGACATTATCCTTTTCTTTACCTACAGAACAAAGTCCAAGGCTTCATTTTTGACCTAGTCACACATCGTATCTTTAATGTTATCATCATACTTCTTATCTGTTTCCAAGCAACAACCATTATGATACAATACGATGAGCAGAGTCCACGAATGGAAACTGCCGTCTTCTGGATGAACTCCATTTTTGTCGCATTGTTCACTCTGGAATGCATACTGAAGCTCACAGCCTTCCACTGCCACTACTTCACCAGTGCATGGAATGTTCATGACTTTATGGTGGTCATCTTCTCCATTACAGGTAAGGTTAGCCCTTGTAACTTTTCCTCTCTAGTAATCATTCAGTCTATCACAATATGTATCAAGATAGTGACAATTTGAAGAAGCAAATTGATGAGACCATTTTCTTTCCCAAAAGATAGATTACTATTTGCAATATATACACATATATATACATATATATATGTATATACATATATAATCACTATTTTTTAGACAATAAAATGTGTTTTATGTCTTTAGAAATGTGTCACAAACACATAATATGTGCTTGGTTATCTGTAATCTGTAACAGTCTAGGCTGTCATGAGAAGGAACACCATGTATTAAAATGCATGACTTCTGAAGCTCACTAAGATTCCTTACTTCTAAGTATTTTCTATTGGGTATTTTATTTATTCACATTTCAAATGTTATCCCCTTTCCTGGTTTCCTCTTCACAAGCCCCCTATCCTATCTCCCCTCCCCCTGCTTCTATGATGGTGCTCCCCCACCCATCCACCCACTCCCACCTCTCAGCCCTGGCATTGCCCTACACTGGGAGATAGGACATTTTTAAATGTTCCCAACCTTCTCAGTATTAAAATTTTAGTATTTAAAGAACTTTGTTCCTAGTCTGTGAATTTGTATGTGGTTTTCTCTTACTTGACTAACTGTACATTTGTTGAGAAATACATTTCATTATCCTCCTGTCAAATAGGTAGAACTCTGATATTAAGGTTAGGAACAATTTCTGTATACATATAGCTTAGAGACTACCAGGGCAGACATATTCAGAGCAGTACATTCCATATGTGCTGAAGCACAGAGTACCATAGCACAGGGCAAAAGAAAGAGCACTTTGTCGGTAATTGATGGTCAGAGAAAATATCATTTAAGAAACAAATTTAAACAGAAACCTACTGGATAAGGGTATATCCAGGCGCTAGATTTAGGGCAAAATGATATTAGGAATAAAACTGTTTCTTCAGTGTTTGTTTCTGCATAACTGGGGTGTGGTCTTCATGCATGTAGGAAGCATTTTAGAATCAATTATGTCAATGCCTGCACTTAAGACTCAGGGATCATTGGAGAAAGGGGGTAGGTATGAAGGATGTAAGAGCCAGAAAACCTTTTTCTGGGAATTTACTGTGAGACTGTGTCTCCTAAGAATGTCAGAAGATATACCCATGAAGTCTCACCAATGTGGCTGTATAAACATTAGATAAATAAGGATGATAGATATGCTACAAGGGAAAGCCCAGGATATCTCCACCATACACAAAGAAATACAGAAAGTAAGGAGTGTTGTAAGTGGGAGGAATAGTCTTTCCAGGGAAGAGCAAACCAATTGGTTATCCCATACCAAATGGTCAGTCCTGAAATCATAAATACATATATATGTGTGTATATATGTATATATATATATATGTGTGTGTGTGTGTGTGTGTGTGTGTGTGTGTGTGTGTGTGTGTGTAACATTACACAGAATTGGCAGGTTGTATTTACATATAAAGTAACAAATATGTTTGTATATGTTTGTGCATATAATATACATGTGTAATAGCTATTAATGTAAGAAGAGGCCATAAATTTAAAAGAGAGGAAGGAATGGTATATGGAAAAGTTTAGATGAAGGAAAGGGAAGAGAATCTAGTGGGATTATATTATAATCTCAAAAGGTTAAAAAAAATAAAAGCTTAATGATATCAATCAGAAATTCATAACAAAAAACATATATAAACTACTTGTCTAAAATGAGTTCAGAAATTCCACTTTTTTGGTAGAATAGCAAATTCATGTGACTGACTACTGAAAGAAAAATAAAAGCTTGATAGAAAAGTATATGGAGCTAGAAAGAGGCAACAGGAAAGAAACAAGTGAATTATAGACCTAAAGTGATTGAGGTAGGAGTTAAAGAGTGAGAGGGAATAACAAAAGCAGCCATAGAGAAGGCAACTAAACCTGAATTTCAAATCTTCTGAGGCAATCATCTGGCCAAGGCACTGATGTAGTCAACTGAACTAAAATAATGAGTATTACTAAATTGAGATAGTTAAAGACTGAGGGAGATGCTGAGGTGAACAAAGAGACCTTGAGCCACTTACTAAGTCTTCAGCTGAATATAAGTGATGAGGACAGTGTGGATCACAAAGCAAGGGGATGATAAGAAAGAATAGAGTTGGACAGATAATCCACAGAGGGTCAGAAATGTATCATGTCTTTTAATAAAAATGATTGGTCACTATGTGCCTGGGAATCTCACTGGACAGTTACAACAATACTTATGCTGCCATTTTTCCTTAGAAAAGTAGAGTAGAAGAGAATATGCCTTCTGCACTTTAAAGTGTTATGTGAAAAATAATGTCATCAGCAGAGAATTTAGATAAGGGGTTTAATTTCCTGGTAGTGAGCATTAGGATGAATTTGTGCTCAAGTGAGTGAGGATACCTCTTTATTAATGGAACATCTTAGAACATGGAAGAAAGATGGGAATTTGTCTAGTGTAGAAGAGTCACTAATACAGAAATGACAGAACCCCATCCAATGTTAACAAAAGTATGAGGCCTGATACTTACTATCAACAAATACACAAAAGCCTCATGATACTGTCCTCCATGAACTTCGCAACCAAAATTAACATGAAGCTATAAGGAGATGCTCACATAGTCTACTCATATTTAAAGTTCTTTGGACTCAAATACTACTTATAAAAAATAAATTAGATTAAAATCTATAAATGATTGAATGCTATACAATTTTATAGTCTTGGTTATCAATAGTGTCTCCTTGTTTTGCATTCATCTTTAATAATAATCATAAGTTAATATATTATAAAGTCTCTGGGAGAAATTATATTATCCATCATTTATATTTATATGATACATTGTGAATGTATTGGACAATAGTGAGATTGGGCAAAATTCCTCAATCCAACAATATTAGAAATATTTTGACTATTGACCTACAATGTGGATCTGGTCATCTGTTATATCAAACCTATCTTAAAATAATAGCACAGAAGAATTCTATTCTAAATTTTGGTACAGATCCTGATCATTGATACAATTAATAGTTAACTAACCCAATATTCAATATGCTGTCCCATAAGATAGGCTAAGTGATGGAGTAATAGATTCATGAACCATACAGAACTAGATCAGTTGCAAAATTAATTATATTTTCTATAATAATTTTGTTACTTCCTTGTATCTTTTCTCACACGAAGGGCTGCTGCTACCTTTCACAATAGGACAATACATTGTGCCTCCGTCACTAGTGCAGCTGATACTTCTCTCCCGAGTCATCCACATCCTGCGTCCAGGGAAAGGACCAAAGGTGTTCTATGACCTAATGCTTCCCTTGATGTTGTCGCTGCCGGCATTGCTCAACATTAGTCTTCTCATCTTTCTGGTCATGTTCATCTATGCCATTTTTGGAATGTACAACTTTGCCTACGTGAAGAAAGAAGCCGGAATTAATGATGTGTCTAATTTTGAGACCTTTGGAAGCAGTATGCTCTGTCTCTTTCAAGTTACAACATTTTCTGGTTGGGATGGGATGCTGCATGCAATTTTCAACAGTCAGTGGTCTGACTGCGATCCTGATAAAATTAATCCAGGGACTCAGGTCAGAGGAGATTGTGGGAGCCCTTCTGTTGGGATTTTTTATTTTGTCAGTTACATCCTCATATCATGGTTGATCATTGTTAATATGTACATTGTTTTGATTATGGAGTTCTTAAGCATTCCTTCTAAGAAAAAAGCCAGGACCTTGAGCGAAGATGACTTTAGGAGATTCTTCCAGGTATTTAACAGGTTTGACCCTGATAGGACTCAGTACATAGACTCGAGCAAACTTTCTGATTTTGCAGCTGCTCTTGATCCTCCTCTTTTCATGGCAAAACCAAACAAGGGCCAACTTGTGGCCATGGATCTCCCCATGGCTGCAGGAGACAGAATCCATTGCCTTGACATTTTACTTGCCTTTACAAAAAGAGTGATGGGAAAGGATGAGAGGGTGGAGAAAATCCTTTCAGAGATAGAATCCGGGTTTATGTTAGCAAACCCTTTCAAAATCACATATGAGCCAATTACAACTACTTTGAAACGCAAACAAGAGGCAGTTTCAGCAACCATCATCCAGCGTGCATATAAAAGTTACCGCTTAAGGCAAAATGACAAGAATCTATCAAATATCCCTGTAATAGATGATGGCAGAGATGATGTTATTTCTAAAGTGGTCCACTCTGGCAAAGTGGAGGAAAAGGCATCTATTCAAACCCAGATCTAATGCCACTTCCTACTTCTACTTTCTTTACATATTCCCCCAAACACTAAATGCTTCACTAAGCTGAAGATCAGAGACTAGAGATAACGATCACATCTGCATGCCCACACACCTCCATGACAAGCTCAGCTTTGTGTTCAGTCTTCCTGTGCATCAGGAAAGACAGCAGCAGCTCCACGTTGCCACAGGTACCTAAACTAGGTTACTTACGGTTGCCATATGGCGGTTTAAAATGTTTCTACTTGGCTTGTGGAGTGTTGCCTCGAGTGGTAGATGTGTAGGAGAAAAGGGGAAGAATGGAAATAAAGCTCAGCAGCTAAACAGTTTTCCTTCTATATTGTATTTGTAATTTTATTTTTTCTTTCTTTTTTTATTAGATAATTTCTTTATTTACATTTCAAATGATATTTCCTCTCCTGGTTACCCCTCCACAAAAATATCAAAAAAAACAAACAAACAAACAAAAAAGTTTCCTCTCCCCTCCCCCTGCTCACCACCCCACCCTCTCTCACCTCCTGGTCCTGGCATTCCCCTACACTGGGGCATAGAGCCTTCACAGGACCAAGGGCCTCTCCTCCCATTGATGACCGACTAGGCCATCCTTTCTGCTACATATGCAGCTGGAGCCATGAGTCCTACCATGTGTACTCTTTGGTTGGTAGTTGAGTCCCTGGGAGCTCTTAGTTCATATTGTTGTTCTGTTGTTCGTCATAAGGGGCTGCAAACCCTTCAGCTCCTTGGGTCCTTTCTTTAGCTCCTTCATTGGGACCCTACGTTCAGTCCAATGGATGGCTGTGAGCCTCTACTTCTGTATTAGTCGGGCACTGTCAGAGCCTCTTGAGAGACCCCTATATCAGGCTCTTGTCAGCTAGCACTTGCTGACATCCACAATAGTGTCTGGGTTTTATGATTGAATATGGAAAGGATTCCCTGGGTGGAGCAGTCGCTGGATTGTCCTGTTTAGAGGCCGGGTCACCACCTTGGGATTTAGTTGCTAATATGAGATACTTCCTTAAAGTGTGATTGTGCTTCAGAAGTAAGAAGCACGGCATTAAATCACAAACATGCATAAATGAATGCTGGGAATACGTGCAAGAGGAAAATGCAGGTCTTCAGAAAGTGCCTTTCAGTTCAGTCCTAGGCTAATTTACAAGATCTATTTCTAAAAACGTTTAACTGAAAACCCCCTCCTCTTTTTTGCTTTCTTCCTGTTGCCTTTATGTATTTTGTTTCCTTTTTGTTTGCTTGCTTGCTTTGTTTTCTTGCTGTTCTTTAGTTTGGGATAGGAGATATTGACGTTGTCTCATTGCTCCTGGTTCCTCATGGCCAGGCAAGCTCTCCATGAGCTCCACTCAGTTCAGCAACAACTGAGATTTCCAGAGCATAAAAGAAACCACACTTAATAATGAGTACATTTTCTGTATTTGATTCACATTTATACCTTTTTAAAAGTACACATTTACTAAAAGGATACAATAGAGATAAATGTTAATGGACTAAAGCTTTGCATTATTCTAAAAACTGGTGTATTTTTTTAACCACTTATCCATAGCAGGTGCATGCTGTAATATAAATTAGAAGAGTCAAGGGCAGCCGGCATGTTTATGGATTTTTAGTGCCCCAACCCTTAATTAGGAAACTGGTCACTTGAATCTCTTTCCATTGCACTTTGTATTTCTTGTAACTTAAAGAAGAAAGTTATCCTTCAAACAATAAGGGTTCTAAATTAACAGATGAAAGTTAAGTTGGCATTTTATAACATAATATGCAAATTAGTTTCAGTGCTCACTTATCTTTTCCCTTATTTCTTTTATATCTTGTCATATACATAAGTACTCATGCAAATGTTTTATATTTGAGAATTTATAAAATAACAGATATTAGTTTTAACTACTGATATTATTTTTGTTGATATAGTTTTGATTTCTTCACAGTCATTGACTTCCATCCATGTAGTTTGAAAATCTGGTATTTTCTCCATTTGTATAAGAACTGATTTCACTGTGCCTATGACATCCCCCAGAATTAAAAAGAAAAAATATATATTCTACTGACTTAGATAAGAAGCTTTAAATGGGTTTTATGATACTCAATGCCAATATGTCCTAGAGATTGTATTTTGTAATGAATGCATGGACTTGAGCCTTAACTCCTGTACTCTACTTTTGGTCCTCAGAAACTATGACTTTACCAACTTGCCTTGAACGATCACCTAAGTAAATGTAATGTCAGAGTCTAGTGGGTTTTGTGGATTTTGTTTGTTTGGGTGGTTGGTTGGTAGGTAGGTTGTTTTTTATTGAAGTACTTCCCATTCACTGTTCACCCTTTGTGATGTGTTGGAGACTAGAGAAGCATAGGAGGTTTAACTGGTGACACAATGACAGCTTCTGTGTTACCTCGATGTCTACTTTCCAACTTTTGGGAATGCCTTAGTGAGGACAGTGCTACAGGTAGTAAGACTGAAACATAGCTTGCTTCCGTAAATCCCACTAAGACAATACACTGAGTTTGAAAATCATTTTGCTGTTACCTTTAAAGAATGCCAAGCAATAGCCATCCAAAAAGTAGAAAGTTTCATTTCTGAGTGACTTATTGCCGAGCTTATCGTTCTCCTTTTGATATTCCATAAAAAATAATAAATATAACCTGTTAAGCACACTTGGCTCTGTTTGATTTTCTACTATTATTGCTTTAAGCCATGTTGGCAAATCTGATTAGTGAATTTTTAAATTATATTTACACAGTAATTTATTCATGTGTTCATCGTCATAGCTCAAGTGTGAAAATCCTTAGGCTGTCTGTGGATCTCTGATGCTTAAATATCAGTATCTGATCTGCTATCAGATCCTTGAAAGAGCAAGTGAGGATGTTAGTAAGACTCACATTGACTTTGAAATTCACCTGGGTGTTAGCATAGTTGCCATATTTCGTCTTCTGTCCCACTAATAGAACATGGATATCGGTTTGATTTAGAGGTTAACCAATTCTAAGGGTTTTTTGGATACAATACTTTTTTCCATTGGTTTTCTCATTTCTTTTCCTCACTTTTGTTGATTTCTATTATTGTTGTTAAGATTTTCTTCTTTCTATTGTTCCATTCATCTTCATTTTTAAACAGTAGAAAATTAAGTTGTTTATTTCCATATTTTCTTCATGACTAGTATGCCTTAACAAAAAGAATTTCTATATTTATTTGTGCCCTAAAAAGTTAATGTGTTGCATGTGTTTTTTATCTAATCCTATATCTTCTTTTTAGAGACATACAAAAATTTAAGCCTTTATTAAGTAAGTTTGATTTGTATGACATAGGCCCTTACCCAGTAAGCTCAGAACATCCATTGTCTTTGAACCTATGGATAATTTATCAAAAATGAACATCTTCTGATCCATGAAAATTGACCTTCATGAATTTCAAAGAATAAATGTCACACAGATCATGTTCTCTGATCAACATGAAGTTTAGGTAAAAATTCAAAGGAAATACTTAAAACTGTAGGTAGGCACTTGTATTCATGTACACACTCATGCGTACTCACACTAACACACACTTAAAATAAACAAAATAAAATATTTTATAAATAGAACTAAGAGTGTTTCATTTACATATAATTTAAATCATCCTGTTGTGTATAGATTCACTCTTCTAGCCTGTGCTTCTTTTATACAAGTAGAACTTAATTCTAAATTTTTCTTTGGTGTCTGTCCTTTGATCCCTGAATTTGTTCTGTTTTATTTTCATGTTTAGAACTTCCTGCATTTTGCTGATTTGTACTTTTGATACATTATGGTCTAAGAACACATAGCATTTGGTGATTTGGTCGTGGTTCATTTCTTGACCAAATATTGGCCTGTTTCAGAAGCTGTTCATGGGCACTTGATAGCATGTGTGCGTGTATTTGTTTCAGAAGCTGTTCATGGGCGCTTGATAGCACGTGTGTGCGTATTTACATCCTGTTCACTCACTGTGCTGTGCTGATCATCTGTGTCTTTGATGATTTTATGTTTGTTGATTTTGGTGATTTCTGAGGGGGAATTATTCTCATCCTCCTGTTTTTCTTTTCAATGAATTTTGCTTCATTTTGAAAGGCTGTTATTGACACATTTATATTAAGGATTGCTGGGTTTGCCCTGATAAGCCTTTCTTTTTATCATTATAATTCACCTCAGAATTGTTCCTTCTGAAGTTGACTTCAGTAGACAATATAATCCGCACTGCATTTTTAGAAGAATTAAGTTTGGTTTGGTGAATTTTTCCTTACTTTTGACCATTTTTATTACCAATTTTATATGTCATTGAATTGGAAGTTTCTGATTTGTTAGATTGGTGTATTCAATCATTTACATTTACCTAGAGATTTATTAGCATTAACAACTGACATTATTTTTTTTTCAAGCTGGGAAACTGGGAAAGGAGATATCATTTGAAATGTAAATAAATAAAATACCTAATAATAATAAAAATAATAAAATATAAGTACCTACAATGTGAAAAAAAAGACTGACATTATTCACTCTCTAGGGAATTTTCCCCCTTTCATTTTTTTTTAAAATTTCTAGATCTGCTCTCTTTTCTTTTCTTTCTTTCTTTTTTATTTGAAAAATGATATTCTGTTATAATCTTATTGAAAAATATATATTCCTATCACAGTTTACTCTCCCATGTCTTTCCCACCTCCCGACTAACCCAACTCCTTATTTATAAAGCATTTCTCAGTCCTTTGTTTCATATTGTGAAAAATCTCTGTTTAGCTCTGCATTCCATTTTAATATGGTTATTTATTTTCTTTTTTTTTGACAGCTACTAAAATATCACTTTTTGACATTTCTGAGTATGAAATGAAAACAACGTTAGTTAAGGAAGAGGCATCTAATAATCGTGGGATCAAACAGTCATTGATTCTCAAACTGTAGGGCGTGGCCAGATTTAAAAATGACCAAAGCATTCACATGTAACCATCGTATAACAAGTGTAAATTACTTAACAGATCCTTTCAATGAGCAGCATTTTATCTTTAATTAGTTTTGTATTTATTCTAGATACTAATTCTCTATCAGATGTATAATTTCTTTTTCTTTTGCGTTGGAAAGAAATCAGCTCTCCCTCCTATATTCAGCAGAGAACAGTTTATTTAGTCTGATAGAGAAACATTCATATTCACCTTCTGGCTTTTCGCATTTTCCTTTCAGTCCGAAAATGTATTCAAATCATATATATTTTGGGAAAAAAATCCTGTGTTTTTAAAAACATGCACACTGTTTTCCTTTTGTATTATTTCATACTTGAGTTTAAAAAGAAGAAAAACTCTTCTTTGCTTACATGGCAGGAAAATGGCAGGGGATGGCAAGGGTAAACTAAAAGGCCAAAGGTATGAATTCATCATTATAGCATGTAACCACAACACAAAAGGGCGTTTGTAAAAGCCATATGGAAATCTTCAACTGTAGAAGCTTCCTCAAACATACTCATAGTCATCTATATAAGGAGTTTAAATGGAGTTACTATGTAAATGAGGATGGCCAAATACTACAAGATATTAGCAGATAAAACCCTTAGTTCTAGTAATGGGGTCATTATTTTTTGGAGTTGTTGGCCAGGGGAGATCCATATATTTCCAAACATAGCCCATTATTGTTACTGTTCTTAATTACCTTCTATACTTTGACAAGAACATTGGAAATAATATGAGTGCTTCATCTCTACTAGGTAGCTTTCATGGCACTAGAAGGAACAAAGCCTATTAAACTACAATAATGGCTCCCCTGGAAAGATAGAACTACTACAGCAATAGTGATGATGTGAATCCTACAGGAGTAACCAAATACTTCTCATTGGATTTATGGACCACTCCAAGAAACGGACTTGAAAGCTGGCACTATAATTGGATCTATGGATGTGTTTCTGGGTCTGTTTAGAGGCCTACCTAGAGGGACATTTACTGCTATTATTCTGCTAAGTGGAAATATGAAACAGGCTCCTAATTACTTAACATTATATTCAGGATGAATGTACCTCTCAACCTTCATTTAAAAGGCTTCTTTTTGTAGCAGATGACCACACAAAAACTCACAACTGGCCAGTGTACAGAGAATATGAAACTGCAGAGCGCTCCTTCCTAAGTGGGTCATCTGTATCAAACTCTTTCTCCCGAGACTCAGTAGTCATCGAGGTAGATGGAGCATAACACGTCTAAGGGCTAGAGACAGAGTAAGTCTATAAGCAAACAGTGTTTTTCAGGTACACAGGCTAGTTGCACATATTAACACACAGTGATTGCTACAGAATGAACTGGTCTTGTGCAAAATAAACTCAGACACAATCCAAGCCTGGAGGGAGGGAAGAGGCCACAAAATCCTACCTGACTGGGGAGGTGTTGACATTGATAGCTGCTAAGAGAAGGAAAGTCGGTTTCCATCAACTATAACCCCATGCACTGGACAGATCCCACTCTCAAGGGTATTTCAATAAGCCAAACAACTGGAAAGGTTTAAAAAAGAAAGAGCAAACAAGAATTTGGCTGGTTAAGAAAGTGGAGGTGGATAAAGAACAGTTAAAGAATGGGGTAAATAAGGTTAAAATAAGTTGCATGGAATTCATAACAAATTAATAATATATTATAACAATTAAGGGTTTGTATCAAAGAATATCACAAAATATATTTCCCTTGAAATTTAATATTTTAATTAATATCAGTAAATATAGATATTAGTTTTGTGCAATATAATGTTTTTACATATGCCTACAATGTGAAATGAGGATAGTGAATAAATCTAGCTCTCAGTTTTATTTCTATTATGAGACCATTTAAAAATCTTTTAGCAATTTAAATATCATTTAAATTACATTACCATTTGTTATAGTCTGTATTTTCTTCAATAAATTTCTGTTGTTTATTCTTGCTATCTAATAGATATTCTGTACACTTGGAGTAGCATCCTCATTGTTCATATGCACACCCTTATCCCACCCTCCTTAGAAGAATTCTACTACAATTTTACTTCCTAGTTCTATCCATTTACTTTTTTAGATACCATATGTTAGAGAAGCCACTCTGCATTTCTCTTCCTGTTGATGGCTTATTTGACTTAATGTAATGCTGTCCAGATTCATTCGTCTTAGTAAACCTTTAGAATGGTAAAATGAACAGTAGCCCACCACAAGCATTACAGTAATACACTTACTGCATTTCCTAAATTCATCTCTGACACAGATACTTAGATGCTTTCATATCTTGGCTTTCATGAATGATGTTGCAATGAGCACAAGAATGCAGAAATTTACTTTGAATACTTTTGATGCCTTTGGATACATATGTACTTGGTGATAAGATTCAAGAGTCAAATAGTAATTCTAATTTTTGGTGTTTTTAGGAATCTTAACATATTGTTCTCCATAATAATTACATTTGCATTACTATTAGCAACTCTAAAGGTTCCTTTTTCTCCACACCTCCTCCCCAACACTATCTTTCATCTTTATATTAAAACACCTTCTAACAGTTGTAGAGTGATGTCCATTACTTTTTAAGCTTCTATTCCTTTGATATAATACTGATATGTTTTTTCACAAATGTATTAGCTGTATTTATCATTTGTCATACTATTGTTTGAGAGCTTTTGCACATTTTCAATGGAATGCTTTCATTTCTACTGAGTTCCTTAAATATTTGGGGATATATGAGAGAGAGAGAGAGAGAGAGAGAGAGAGAGAGAGAGAGAGAGAGAGGCTTCCTATAAAGTATGAGTTTAAATCTTTTCTCTCAATCCAATAGCGTGGCTCTTCTCTCTAGTAACAGGATATTTTGCTATGTAGAAAGGCTTTAGTTTGATGCAATCTGACTTGTTTATTTATTATTATTATTACTTATGCTTTGAAGTCACAGTCAAGAACTCTGCTCAGCCCTACATCATGTAATACTGACATATGCTTTATTCTAGCTTTACAATTTGTGTCATATGGTTGACTCTAATCCATTTTGGACAGAGTTTTACAGATAATATTAGGTTAGTGTTACTGCCTATGTTTTGGAATCAGATTTAAGAACTCTGCCCATGCCTATATCATAGGACATATATGTTTTATTCTAGTTTTAATGGAGTCTGTCTTATGTTTGACTCTTTAATTCATTTTGAATTGAGTTTTACAAAACATTAGATAAGGGTTCACTTTTGTTCTTCTGCTTGTGAATATTTGGTTTGCCCAATCTGGTATGCCCAAATCATTATGAAGACTTCTTGTATTGCCCTGTGTGTTCTTGGCCACTATATCAAAAATCAATTATCCATACGTATATGGGTTTATTTTGGGTCTCTATAATGTGTCTGTTGTCAATTAGTCAATATTTATGCCATCCTTAAGGTATTTTGATCACTAACACATATATCTAACCCGCAGCTTATGAACTACATACATCCCAGGATGTCTGTGTTTGTAACAAATTTTATCACCATGTCACATCAAAATGAATGTGGTGGAATACTTTGCTGACAGTATTCCAGTAGATGTTTAGATCAGGCAGTAGGCTGCTTCTAGCTTCTGGATTTTTATTCATGTTAACCTAGAAGAGTATTTCGATGATGTTTGTTGTCTCATAGAAATTTGAGGTATTTTTACAGATAGTTCAATAGAAATTTTCATTAGGATTATAGTAGTAATAACATTGAATTTGTAGATAACTTTGGATAATGTGGATATTTTAATTGTACCTTAAATGGGAATATAATTTTTAAATAATTACTAAATTATAATTCTTTAAATCCATACACATGTATTTTCATTTATTATGTCATAGACTCTATAATAAAATGTTTCAGAAGTATTTGATGGTTTACAGTATATGGATAGCTTAGCACTTTGGACAAATTCACATTTAAATATTTTATGTCACTGTAAATGGAATTGAACTCTTTATTAACTTTTTCAGACAAGTTGTCATTATTGTAAAGAAATGCGGTTATTTTGTGGATTTTTTGTTCATAAATATTTAGAATACCATTATTTACAATAGATAAATATATAGTGATGATTTAAATGTCATCAGCTGATAGATGGATGAGTATAATGAGTTATTTTCATACAATGAGAATTATTTAGCTACAAAAGTGTCTGAAGTAGCAACATATAGTGCAACCTTAAGACAGGTGGCTAAATAAAAGAAGCCTCACATAATACATACTGTATTATTTCATTTATAGAAATGTTCTGGATCAGAATGTCTGGAGTCTGAAAATGGTGAGGTAGTAGCTAGGGACACTACAGAGAAGAGAAAGGGGAATGGTTGGGTGTGGCCATGTGCTGCCTTCAAAGTGATGAAAACATCTGGAACTAAACACTAATGACTACTCAACAATGCTGTAAATATGCTAACATTTTCTTAACTAAGAACTTTAACATCAATCTATATGGAATGTGATTTGTTTCACATGACACATATATACAGTGACTTTATTTTCAAAAAGCATGATATTACAATTAAAATAATATTCTTCTAGCTCACCCTGCTTTGACAAATAAAAAATATTTTGCTGTAGTAGTTGAAATTATTCACTAAAATCACACAGTTACATGAAGAAACTTTTTAATATTTCCTGTAGCCTTGCATTGCTTTTATAATTGCTTTCCATGTCATTGAACAAAAGACAAGGAAACTTCCTCGATTCCTCTGGCTTGGGGTAGGATTTTTAAATGATATTTTGATTTCATTTAAATGCTAAATTTTAACAAATGCTCTTTGATCCCCCTTTACTTAACAGACTACAAAATCTACAACAAGCATCTGGAATGTATTGTGATGGTATATTCAGTTGTCATGTTTTCACAAACAGAGATACTGCTATTTCTTTTATCATTTTCATATCTATTTTTCCTGTCTATTTAGATGCCTCAGTTATATGATAAATAAGAGTGTAAAAAATTATACTCCTTTTTTTGTCATTCCAGGTCATTTAATAAAATACTTTTACCATTCTATCATTAAATGTGTGTTGGCTGTAAGTTTATCACATATGGTATTCATTGCATTTCCATATATTTCATATTTATAGAAGGTTTTTTATCATAAAAGGGTGTTTAATTTTGTCAAATGCATTTTCTGTAATTATTGAATTAAGGTAATCTTTTTTTTAATTTTTGATCTTTTGATGTGGTATATCATACAGATAAAGTTACATATGCTGATTCAACATAGATTTTCCATGTTTCCATGATAAATCCAACTTTTTTTTTTTTTTTTTTGGTTTTTCGAGACAGGGTTTCTCTGTGTAGCCCTGGCTGTCCTGGAACTCACTCTGTAGACCAGGCTGGCCTTGAACTCAGAAATCTGCCTGCCTCTGCCTCTGCCTCTGCCTCCCAAGTGCTGGGATTAAACGCATGCGCCACCGCTGCCTGGCCCAATAAATCCAACTTAATTGAATGGATGACCATTCTAAGGTTGCTGATATTTCAATGATGAATTTTGCATTCATGTTAATTGCATACATTGATGTAAATTTTTCTTTTGTTGTACAATGTCTGAATTTTATATCAGAAAATATTGTCATAAAAAATAAATTTGGTAATATTCCCTGTACATAAAGTTTTGAAAGAGTTCACAATGGGTTGTTTTTAATTGTAGCATACCACCATGGAGTCATTTTTTCTGAACTTGATATATCAAAATATATATATGCCGGATAGAATCAATAGAATCCATATCAATAAACCTGTTATCATTTTTCTCATTCAGAATCACATTTTTTTGAGATTTAATTTTTAATGGTTTGTTTTGTTTTATTTCTAAAGTTATTTCCTTTTATTGAAAATAGATATGTTTTCACATAATGTAGCCTCATTACGGTTTTCCTTCTCTCTACTCCTCTCATTTCCTCCCCACTTCCCCAGCCATCTGAATCCTCTTCCTTTCTGTCTCACTCAGAAAACAGTCTTCTAAAGAACTATATGATACAATACAATACGATGCTATGCTATACGACACTATACTATAAATTAGACAAAAATGAAGAGATCAGAGTTGCACAGGACAAATGGACGGAGCTAAGCAGTCAAAAAGAAGCCTCAAGAATCATATACCAACTCTTTTGCACACAGTTAAGAGTCCCATAACACTACTAAACTACCAGCTACTGTATATACACAGAGGATGATACAAATTGTATAGGCCTGTGTATGCTGACTCCAACTCTGAGTTCATAGGAGCTTTGATTGCACTGCTTTAGAGGGCCTTGTTTTATTGGTGCCCTCAATTCCCTTTGGCTCTTCCACTTTTATACTGGATTTTAAACAGCCACAAAACAAACAAACAAACAAACAAACCTATGAACAATAAATTTTCTCACCTCAAAAGCTGCTATCCAGAAAAGGCAACAGTTCTCAAAGAAAGTGATATAAAAATATTTCAATCTTAATTACAAATGGAATTGCATATCCTACAATTGCTGTGTTGAAAGCACATTGTACTTGATCCAGCTGTTGACCATATCATAAACATCTACATGTGATTAAGGTGAAAATATTTTTGACAACTTTTACACCAATTACTTTTCTTCTCTCCCTTCAACTTCCAATTATGTGAATCCTTTCCTGAGAAAATCGTTTCCTTAGTACCAAAGTCAGGATGGATTACTTGGACAATTTATTTTCGTGAGTATTAAGTCTTATTGCTTTCAAAGCACCAACCTAGCAGAACCAGAGAGGGACTACTTCTCAGATGGTTACCATGCTGCTAGTGAGGGAGAGAAGCTGCCTCTAGGAGACATGCAGTTACAATATATCAATGATTTTTGTGTTAAATGCCACTTGGGAGATATTGCTTGCCCAGAAAATTGTCGATTTTCTAACAAAATCCCAGGTACTCATAAGCCTGCTTTTGAGTTGCTGGTAAGAGGAAACTAAGAGACTCTCACACAATATAGGCTATTTCTCTTGCCCATTGTTACCTCCCAAAAGTTGAAGATATGTCCCTTTTGCTGAAGACAGCAACCACTTACAGCAGACAATGGAGCTGGATCTGACCCAAAGCCACTCCCTGAGGATTAGTGTTCTTGTAGTGTTGGAATTGATATCCATTCTCCCAAGGGAGAAAGGCAACCAACATTTTTACCTAGTTGTGATGCCTATGGACCACAATAATGACAAGCATGGGGAGGTATTCCTAAATGTTTAATAATAGCACTTATGTCTCAAAGATATCCAACAGCAGTCTGATTGAATTCAGGGGTTGCTCAACAGGAAGATAATCAAATCTGGCACTGTGAACTCAGCCAACCTCCTATGGCTACTGTGGTTATGAATCTTAGAGGAGAAACCACTACTGCTGCCTTCCTAAATTATTCCCAACTGTATCATAAATAGTTATCTGTATACTCACAGAGATGTACAGCTCTATATCTCATCAAAGACTCTTCTTTCTACATTAAAAAAATGACTTTTACAGAAAGCTACACCTGGCCAAAATGCAGAGAACAATTCCTCACTGCCCCAGTAGATACATCTAGCAAACAGCTTCTAAGGCTCATGGATCATTGAAGAAGAAGGGATAGGATGGCTATAAGTGCCAGAGGACCAAATCTGCTGTGAAATTGTTTTCTAGATATTATAGTGAAGCTACACCCACGAAATCTCAATAATCTGGCCATCCAAAAAGAATCTGAACAATCACAGTATCAATTATCATATCAACATGAATGGGAGAAATACCATAGGGTCTCAACCTTAGATAAAGATCTATAGGTGTTTAATAACTGCTGAGGGAGCAGTATTAGTCTTCACCAGATATGAGCCAACTAGTGTTATACTAATTCATCATATAAATACAAGCAATACTATATAAACTCAGTAAGTTGTATTTACATATTTAGTTGTATAAATATTATTATTGCTACATATATAGATATAACAATAGTTGTGTGTTAAAGAATAAGAGGTCATGGATTTGAGGGAGTTGAGGGTGTTGTAGGAGAGGTTGGAAGGATGAAAGGGAGGGGAGAACTGATATAAATACATTTTAATTAAAAATTTAGAAAATAGGACTGGAGAGCTCAATAGTTAAGAGTACTGGCTGCTCTTCAAGAGGTCCTGAGTTCAATTCCCAGCAACCACATAGTGACTCACAACCATCTATAATAGAATCTGATTCCCTCTTCTGGTGTGTTTGAAAACAGAGCACTCATACATAAAATAAATATTCAAATCTTTTTTAAAAGAAAAGAAAGAAAGAACAGTAAGTTTCAAAGTTTAGAAAATAATTAAAATAAAACTTTCAAGCTAAAAAATGTGCTATGGACCTGAACAGAATTCTTATGAGAAGATAAAATTGCTAAGAAATACCTCAAAGTACTCATCATCCTTAACAATTGGGGAAATGAAAATTAAAACAATATTGATATTTCACCTTGCTCCAGTCAGGATGACTGAGATAAGCAAAGCAAGAGAGAACAAAAGCTGGCTGGAGAGGGTGTGGGGAAAAAGGAGTGCTCAGTCAGTTGATGGCATTGCAAATTGGCATGGCAGATCTGAAAATTAGGATGGAAATTCAATCTACCATAGCCACAGCTATATCACCACTTGTCATTTGCCCAAGGACTAGACATCCTATCCCAAAGATTTTTTTTTAATATTTGTTTTGTTTGTTTGGTTTGGTTTGGTTTGGTTTGTTAGTTATGATTGAGACAGGGGTTTACTCTGTAGTTTAAGTTGGCCTGGAGCATAATACATGGCCAAGATTGGCCTTGAATTCAAGGTTGTTTCCCTACATCTGTTTTCCATGTGCCAGGATTAAAGGCATGAGAGGCCCTGTCTATGCCTGCAATACAGTCTCTTAAAAAACTGAATACATTAATATCATTTTGTATCCATATGTGAAAGAGCTACCAAGGTTGTCAGTTCAGGTCCAGAAACGTATTTGTTCTTTCAACTGAGTGATATGTTTTCATATCTTAGGACAAGGAACATTTCTCAGCAGGGATGCTAGTTTAATTAAAAGAGATGTATCTATCGTTTTAAGTCACAGGAAGTGGCAAAGATTTATATCTAAGAAGCTGTATTTCTTCTTTAGTTAATTATTAAATATATTACAATGCCTTCATCTTACTTTTTGTTGAAAAAAGCTCTGGGTTTAGTAAATTCACGCAAAGATTCTATTGGAATGTCCCCCAAGTACATTAAGCCAGTGTGGCTCTCCACCACAGCAGCATTTGATGCACACAGAAATTGCCTCATACATGATTTATGATTATAAACAGGTAGCCATTTCATGCTCTCTTCACTTAATGCTATTCCCAAATACACTCTGAGGGAAGTAACTGGATACCTTCATTATCTATTGATCTACGCAGGAAGAGAGTGTGATGAAAAGCTTTGCAAGGAAGGTATTGATTTTATGTGCATTAGCTTGAGTTGACCTGCATTCTTTTCTGCAAAAAGCTTCCATATATTGTAGGAGTAATCAAAAATACAACACAAAACAGAGATGGGAAACATTTTGAAGTCTCAGGAATCAAAATCCAGAGTAATATTTCAGAGAAAGTAAGAAACCAGAGCTTCTAACATAAACCTACCTTATAATTGGATAAGTGGTTTTCTAACAGGATTCAGTCCTGATGTGTGTCTAATGAAACAGCTTGAAGGCTATGACTCCATTCTCAGCTATTTTCTTAACACCAAGGACAAGAAGCATCAATTGACTCCAAGTGCCTTCCTGGAATAAATATCATGAGTCTTCAGCATGATTACATTATCTTTTTATTATGTAAGAAGAAAACAGAGAGCACTACTTTCCCCATCAGAGACTGTGTATTGGATTTTGAATATCACATCCTTTGTAGATACACATCAATCAGCCAAGGTTATCAGCAAAATTTAGTACGAAACCAGATAATCCCATGATTAGGACATATGCTAGAGGTACGACAACACTCTTGACCCTTTACATGAATATTAAACAAGTAACAGTAATGTGGCATATCATACTATGAATTATTAAATAGCACTTACAGGTATGTGTATGTCTGATTGCAATGTTGTCTGTCTGTGTGTTTCACTTATTGTGTACTTTTGTATTTTGATAGCAATTTTATCAGTATTTCCTGAACAATATTAAATGTATGATTATTATTTTCTACTTAAGAGAAAATAATCTATTAATCCTGGTCCTACATTGTTGAAGAGTTTTCAATAATTACTCTGTTAGAGTTGTATTCTCCACTTCTTAGTTATTTTTATTTCCTGCTACTCTTTTATTTAATGCATGAAAAATAAATATACTTATGTGTAAAGACAAAATCTCAGCTGTCATAGTACAGGGCATAGTAACTGGGGATCTATTTGTTTATTTAATGATGAGGTTTGAGACTTTGATAACATTTATAAAGAATAACTATAAGAGACAATACTATCTCATAAGACAAAGGAATAAAAATTCATGAAAGATATTATGTTTAGAGATTAAGCATTAAATCATACAAGAATATGAAATGACAAAAATGAGCTGAAGATTCTCTGCCCTGCATTAAATACTACTATAGATTTGACTTAAATACTAGTCTACATATTCTATAACATGTTGCAAAGGAAAGACCTACAAATAACAAGAAAACTTGTTGAACTTAAGGGAAAAATGAAATAAAATCATCAATAATATAAAATTCACATTGCCCAGCATTCAGTGTCTTATGTAATTTTATATGTGTGCAAATTCGGCATATGCACATATTAGAGCATGGCTGAGAGACATCAAACCAAGTGTTTTTCTTAACAGCTTTTAATCTGTTTTTAATTTAAATTATAATTATGGAATTATTTACACATGTGTATCTATGCATGTGGGGACATGAACATACTACAGCATGTGTGTGAGTGTCCAAAGATACATTGCAAGAGTCAGTTCTATCCTTTCCACTATGTGGGACCAGAGTATTGAACTCAAAATGTTAAGTTTAGCTGCACATACCTTTTATTCATTGAAACAACTTGTGGGACTTTCCTCTTACTCTTTTTTTCTCTGAAGCTGAAGGTCACATGTTTTGCTATATTGGTTGGCTACCCAGTGAGCACTGGGGATTCCCTGTCCCATCCTCTCCAAGCCTAACAGACAAAGCATGCACTATGCCGGCTCCTTTTTACTTGGGAGATAAAGATAAAACTCAGGTTGTCATGCTTGAGTGGCAAGCAACTTACCAACAGAACTATCTCCTCTGTCTATGTCCAACATTTCATTAAAACTGGCATTCAATGTAGAGAAGGAATGGAAATGTTTGCCCCTTATCCATAAAATTTTCAGCCAAAACATAAATATAATATAAATTATAACATAAAATTATATATTATATATTATATAACTATAGGCACGAATTAGAGGTCCATGGGATATAAAAGGAAGAATAGAAAATAGATTTAAAGCACTGAAAATCCTAGAGATGAAAAAAATTATTCAAAAATGAAAAAATAGACTTCATGGCCATCAAAGATTAGAGCCTACAAAAAGAGATCAATGATTGGAATTATAAGAAATAGAAGAGAAAGTGGAGAAGAGACATGAACACATGGGTACAGGAGAAATTTCCTGAACAGAACAACAATGGTTTACGCTCTAAGATCAAGAATTGACAAGCGGGACCTCATAAAATTGCAAAGCTTCTGTAAGGCAAAGGACACTGTCAATAGGACAAAATGGCAACCAACAACTTGGGAAAAGATCTTTACCAATCCTACATCTGATAGAGGGCTAGTATCCAAAATATACAAAAAGTTTAAGAAATTAGAGTCCAGACATTCAAATGACCCTATTAAAAATGGGGTACAGAGCTAAACAAAGAATTCTCAACTGACGAATACCAAATGGCTGAGAAGCACATAAAGAAATGTTCAACATCCTTAGTCTTCAGAGAAATGCAAATTAAAATGACCCTGAGATCTACCTTACACCAATCAGAATGGTGGAGATCAAAAGCTCAGGTGACAGCAGATGCTGGTGAGGATGTGGAGAAAGAAGACCACTCCTCTATTGTTGGGGAGATTGCAAGCTGCTACAACCACTCTGGAAATCAGTCTGGTGATTCCTCAGAAAAGTGAACATAGTACTACCTGAGTACCCAGCTATTCCACTCCTGGACATATACCCAGAAGATGCTCCAACATGTAATAAGGACACATGCTCCACTATGTTTATTGCTGCCTTATTTATAATAGCCAGAAGCTGGAAACAACCCAGATGTCCCTCAACAGAGAAATGGATACAGAAAATGTGGTACATTTACACAGTGGAGTAGTACTCAGCTATTAAAAACAATGACTTCATGAGATTCTTAGGCAAATGGATGGAACTAGAAAATATCATCCTGAGTGTGGTAACCCAGTCACAAAAGAACACACATGATATGCACACACTGATAAGCCCAAAAGCTCAGAATACCCAAGATGCAATTCACAGACCACAGGAAGCTCAAGAAGAAGGAAGACCAAAGTGTGGGTCCTTCAGTCCTTCTTAGAAAAGGGAACAAAATATTCACAGGAGCAAATACAGAGACAAAGTGTGGAGCAAAGACTGAAGGATTGGTGATCCAGAGACTGCTTCACCTGAGGATCCATCCCATATACAGTCACCAAACGCAGACACTATTGTGGATGCCAAGAAGTGCATCCTGACAGAAGCCTGATATAACTTTCTCCTGAGATGCTCAGCCAGAGTCTGACAAATACAGAGGAGGATACTCACAGCCAACTATTGGACTGATCACAGGGTCCTCAATGGAGGAGTTAGAGAAAGAACTGAAGGAGCTGAAGGGGTTTGCAACAACATAGGAAGAACAACAATATCAACAACCAGAGCTCCCAGGGTCTACACCACCAACCAAGGAGTACACATGGAAGGACCCATTGCTCCAGCTGTATATGTAGCAGAGGATGGAATATTGGCCAATAAAATGATTTTTCTTGCAGTTCTTTTATCTAAATTTAGTTTTTAGAATCAAAAACAAGTGAGTAATCCTCCTGGCAATGGGCAAGTAGACATCTTTTTTGGTGTGGTGTTGTTTTTATATCAGTCAGGGGCAGAGAACATGGCAGTCCTTTGTTCATCCTAGCTTGGTGCCTGGTTTGGTGGCCCAAGCAGTTTTATGCCTAGGACACATAAAAATAAAATAAAATCCAGGCAGTGCATTGTAAGAGGAGGAAAACAGAGACTAGTGTTCCACCAAGCCTCTAGGTGCAGGTAGCAAAAGACAACAACAGACCTGCCCTGAACCACAGCAAGAGGGGGCCCTAGATAAACAGAGCCCTGCCTACCACCACACCATACAGATAGAAGGAGGAAAGCAGACAGAGACCTCCAGACCACCATGCCACCCACAGACCTGCTCTCCTACACAGTGGTACAGGCAAACGGTAGATGCTTGCTGGCTTGCTGCATCAAAGGATGATGTCACCCAGAGACCCACCATCCCTGTCCCCCTGGCCACTTGTAGTAGTTGGGAGAGCTGGCTGTCACACCTGGGAGAGTGGGCCCTGTGCCTCACCTGGGCAGCACAGTAGAGATGTCTCTGGAGGCATGGGTGTGGGTGAGCCTACCAGAGGGCGTGAAAGCAGTAGAGTTGACCCTGCCTCCTGAGGATTGAGGCCTAACTGGAGCAGTGCTGGAGAATTAGCCCTGGTGTTGTGGATAAAGGGGAGCTGGCATACTTACCAGCTTGGCTACCACCCAGGCCCAGATTCAGGGCTCTGAATTGGCCCACCCCCAAATCTTTATCACCTGCAAAGTGTTGGAACACATGAAATGGCTGGTCCTGCTGATCCAAAGCTATAGGATCTCCATGACACAGGGCAGCAATCGGATGACCTGGAGGAGTCCTGGTGAGGATCCAATATTGATCGTGTCACAGAAACTGGAGGCCTTTAACCAGACCAATGAGTCATTTGCAATGAACATTTGCAAATGAAGATATGTGGACAGAGGGGTATACTGTGGGAAGCACTGTGATATATACTACAGCTTCCAATATGAAATGTTTTCTAGGCTCTGTGTTTGTGTGTGTGTGTGTGTGTGTGTGTGTGTGTGTGTGTGTGTGTGTGTGCTTTTTGGGGGTGGAGGTTGAAAAGTCAAAGGGTTGATCTAAGGGGAAGGGAATTTGCTATGGGGTGAATGCTATGCAACTCACTAGAAATCAATAAAAAGTTAAAAAATTAAGTGTGTGAATTATCACTGAAATTTTTGGAAGAATTTGAAGTAGATTGGTTTTAGATCTAATTTTTAACCTTTTGTTTCTATTCCTTCAGAAAACCATCACTGGTACAATTCTAATTCTTCCTACGTATAGCCTTCATTTATTAACAGTGGAGCTGTTTCTCTTTTCATGACATCTTTAACACTGAGAAGAGTCACTCTTTTCACAGAACTTGGGTTTACGTCTCTGTGCTGAAGGATGTCCAGTTAATTAATATTAAAGCATGTCTGGTGTGATAGAAGTAAAGTTCAAAATGTTATGAGCATGTCAAGTTAAAAAATCTGGGCCTGGTCTTGGGAGCTGAGAGTTTGCTTAAACTCAGAAATGACTGATGTAAAGAGTAGGCAGAGAAAAAGAGGAGTGACTTTCTAAGTAGGAGGAACTGTGTGGGCAAGGCACTTGAAATGAAAGCAAGGATTTCATGTTAAACAACTTTTCTTTAAGGTGTTTAGCTGTTTTGTTTTGTTTTGTTTTGTTTTGTTTTGTGTTTCCCTCAGCCTTTCCTAGATTCTATCCTGGCCTTTAATCCCCTTCCCTTCTGTCCCCTTTTCCACTCTCCCTCTTTCTTTTCTATGGTTAATTTTAATTACCTTCTGCTCAATAGTGTTTGGCAAAGCATCTTCAAGGAACAGATTCTCAAAAGGAGTAGCCAACCTTAAAACTTCAGCTCTAAAGTGTATTGTTTGAGTAACAGGCTTTTTTTTTCTTGCAACTTTTAGTTAAACATGTTTTTCGTTTAAGATAAGCCCATATCAAATATGTTCAATAGGATGATGCAGATGGATAATACCTACATTGTAATGAGGACTAGTGGGAGTATATGCTAATGTCTGGCAAACTGTAAACATTCAAAAGAACACAGCTACATATTTACTCATGTATTTTACATTGAACATTAACTATTGGTCTTATTTGGCATTCTCAGATATTTATATAGATATGGTTTTACTTAATCCTCACAGAGTCAAACTCATCAGATGTTACCGTTCTCATGATGAGAGAACTAGAATTTAGAATATTTAAATAACTCTAGTGACCACACATTTGATGAACGTGCCCTGCCTCTAAAGCAAAGACTCCCTTCACTTCCTTTTTGAAAATATCGTCCTGAGTGAGGTAAGCCAAACCCAAAAGGACAGGCATGCTATGTACTCACTGATAAGTGGATGGATATTAGCCAAAAAGTACACTACAACCCCACAGACCCTAAGAAGTTAAACAAGAAGGACGGACCAAGTGATGAAGCTTCAATCCCACTTAGAAGGGAGAACAAAATAATCTTGGGAGGCAGAGGAATGGAGAGATGTGGGTGTAAGTGGGGGGGAGCAGGATCAGGTGTAGGGATGAAGCAGAAGAAAAGCCCAGAGGGCCAGGAGAATGAATGGAAATATGTAGCTGCCAGGGATGGGAGGTGGGAGTGGGACAAGACTCTAGAAAGCCACAGAGACTTGGGATGTAAGAGGATCCCAGGACTCAATGAGGGTGACTCTAGCTGAAATGCTCAACAGTTGGGGAGATGGAACCTGAAGAGACCACCTTCAGTAAATAGACAAGACAGGGACTCCAGTGGAGCGATGGGACCACCAACCCACCTTCAAAATTTTTGATCCAGAATTGTTCCTGACAAATTTGGAGCAGACTGAAAGAAAGGCCATCCAGTGACCAGACCAACTTGGGATCCATCCCTAGGTGGGCACCAAATCCTGACACTATTACTGATGCTGTCTTGTGCTTGCAGACAGGAGCCTAGCACAACCATCCTCTGCGAGCCTCTACTAGCAGCTAACTGAGACAGATGCAGATTCTTACAACCATTGGAGTGAGGTCAAGGACTCCTATGGAAGAGTTAGGGGAAGGATTAAAGGAACTGAAGGGGATGGCAACCCCATAGGAAGACCAACAATGTCAACTAACCTGGACCCCTGGAAGATCCCAGAGCCTAAGTCACCAACCAAATGGCATACATGAGGATTGCCTTGTCTGGTCTCAGTGGGTGATGTGTGGCTAATCCTGTAGGGATGCCTGAGAATGGGAGCATCCTCTCAGAGGAAAATAGGAGGGGAGATGGGGTGAAGAACTCTGCAAGAGGTACCAGGAAGTGGGCAACATTTGGAGTGTAAATAAATAAAATAATTAATTTAAAATTGTATTCTTTGGTTTGGGATTTATCTCAGTTATATAGAATTTACCTTGCATTTGTTTTAGTTTTTGGTTTTTTATTTTATTTTACTTTATTTCCTTTTTTTTGGAGGGGAACCTGGGAAAGGAGATATTGTAAATAAAGAAAACATCTAATAAAAAAATTTGGAATGTTTGGAAGGACAAGCATATAGCTATCTCCTGAGAGGCTCTGACAATACCTGACTAATACAGATGTAGAGGCTCACAACCATTCATTGAACTGAGTACACTGTCCCCAATGAAGGAGTTAGAGAAAGGTTCTGTGGAGCTGAAGGGTTTGCAGCCCCTTAGGACGAACAACAATTACTAACTAGTACCCTCAGAGCTCCCAGGGACCCAACCACCAATTAAGGACTATACAGGGTGGGACTGAATGTTCTGGCAGCATGTATATAGTAGAGGATTGCAAATTCGATCATCAATAGGAGGAAAGGACCTCGGCCTTGTGAAGGTTCTGTGCCCCAGTATAGGGGAATGCCAGGGCCAATAAGTGGGAGTGGGTGGGGTGGCAGGCATGGGGAGGGGGGAGGCAAAAGGAGTTTGTTCTTGTTGTTTTTGTTTGTTTGTTTGTTTGTTTGTTTGTTTTTTGGAGGGGAACCTGGGAAAGGGAAAATTTACATGTAAATAAAGAAAATATCTAAAAAAAAAAAAAAAACTCCAAATTTGATTTTAGCTTTCAATAATAATAATAATAATAATAATAATAAATATTCTTCATTACAAGCCATAAATATGATTATCTTTTATGTGATACAATAATTTATATGCTGAGAAGAAATCAAAAAAGTCACATAATTTTGTAGATTATTATCAGTTATATTGCAAAACCAATTTTATGAATAAAGCTAAATAACTGACAGAAAAATGTTAAAGAAATAAGTATCAAAAACTGAGACATTTTGTTTTGAATTCCTGAGACTTAACTGTTTTTGACAATACAGTGTGATAAGGTAAGTCATTTCCTGGGAACAGATAGTCTCCCACCGCTTATACAGTAGATCAGCAAAGCTACAGTGCTAATCATCTCTGCCTTGCACCATTATCTGATCCCTCTCTCCTCCAGGGGTTGCTGAGCAGAGAGGCCTCCCTTAACATGGGTCAATGACTGAGAAGTTTAGGAAAAGCAACTGTGTTCATAAAGTCTTAGTCTGCATGTCTCTAATGGCCTATATTAAGTCATAATATACCACAAGCTGTAATCACATGAGAAATCTCACCACATGAGAAAGTGAAGGGTAACATAAAGAGTAACAGAATCTCCAGACACTCTGGACACAAGGCTGGCCTAAAGTGGATACAGGTCTTATGAGGTGTTTTCCCTCCTTCTCAATTCTGAGTTCCCAACAGTGGAAATCAATAATCCAGAGCCTTACTACAAACAGCCAGCTCTATTGCTTGGAAGGCTCTTCTTGTCTCCTTCCCATGCTCCTAAGATACTATCAATTAGCCAACTCATTCTTTGGCCTCCAGTTCTGTCTTTCTTCCTTTAATTGAAGAGTCAGAGGTATTGCCAAATTCTAGAGACTGCAGACAGTTTTCCTCAAAATGCCTGCCATTTTCCCGTAATGATTTAACAGGAGGAAATTGACTCTATTTGCTCAGCACTATGAGGAGTGCAGACTGGCTTCTGTCGCAGAGATGTCAAGCCAAAAGGTTGCTATAGTATTTCATTGGGAAATACTCTCTAGCTTGAATAATAGAGGAATACTTTTCTTTGGACCACTCAAGTGGTCCAAGTGAAAAATTAGGACATTTATTCAGGTGTGAATTGTTCATTAGATATGGACCACCTCTGCTGAAGAACTACAATCTTAGGTAAGGCAGCTAGCTACCTTCAACCTAGGAAAGTTCCCAAACAGGATCTCAGATATAAGCCATCAACAGCCATACTGCTTCTGACTTGATGAAGCCATTGTTTCCCATGATTAAGTACAGAAGAGCTCAGTTTTCTACATCCCAATATGCACTGGATGTTTTCTCTCCTCTCTATGCACAGCTATTAAATATGAGTCTCTAAACTAACAAATGAGGATCTAGAAAATTATTGTAGACTCATAATGGTGGTTCATACCTTTAATTCCAATACTTGGGAGGCAGAGTCAGGGAGATCGCTGTAAGTCTGAAGCCAACCCAGCCAACCGAGCTAGTTCCAGGAAAAGCTACATACACCCAGAAACACTATCTTGAAAAACAAGAAAGAGAGAGAGAGAGGGAGAGAGAGGGAGAGAGAGAGAGAGAGAGAGAGAGAGAGAGAGAGAGAGAGAGATTGCAACTAAATTTTTAAAATCAGAGGGAATACCAGAAAGAAATTGACAGCTATTTTTTCTGTTAAAGGTGTAGTTTTTATAACAACACTGTGTTTTATGTATTCATTTGTGTTAAAATTTTATATTTTATAATTTATAATGCAAATTTAAACCATAATGCACATGAATTTTATTGGCACTGTATTATATATATTCGATTTGTCCCCAAATATTTGAACTTGTCTGTCAAATAACAACTCAAACAGTATGTATAAAACTTCACTCATCATTTTCCTTTATTAAATCTACTTCCTTGTCAATCTGCTCTTGTTTTGAACAAGGAAAGATTTGTTAGGGAGACTCTTTAGACCTACGTAGAATGCTAAGCCTAAGTGGAGTGTTAAAGCCTAGGTAATTGTTACATGTCTAGCCCGGCATTTTGTGCTTTTGTGCTTTTACTAATGTTATAAGGAAACTTTCTCAAATGCTGGTTTTGCTCTTACTAGGAAATTTTCTCATGCCCCGGTTGATTACATATTCTGTTATGTTCTGTGCTTTAGTGTTCTTGGAAACAAATCACAATAGAAGTCAGTTAGGGCTACTTTGTGTAGTTAGCCACGATAAGCTTGGAACTGAACCAACTACCATGCAGCACTTCCTGTACCTATGTAAGAGTTTTTATAGTTTTTGCTTTTATAAGCCGCCTCTGGGATGGACTCCAACATAAGAGAGTCGCCTGTACCAAGATAAGAAACTATTTGGAATAAGACGTCTGTTTTGAGTAGGTGTCCAGTAAAGTTTAAGTTCTCAAAAGACATCCCCGGAAACTGACATCCTTCTTGGTGGAGACATGGACATGGGTAACTGACGTCCTGGTCTTACAGTTAAGATATGAATGTTAGTCAAGGCAAGTCCCCCACTCAGTTGAATACCCCAACCAATGAGAGCAGGATTAGTGTACAATAAAGACATGTTCCCAAGGAAATCCAGTATCCCTAAATTCTGATGGGTGAAATAACTAGGCACAGATGTTTGTGGCTTAAAATCTCTATAGCATTCGAGCTGGGCATCACAGCCACCTCCCAAGTCTAGTCTGCAGCCCTGACTAAGACACATCCTCTCTGGTCCAGATTAAGTGTCCCTTTTTCTGAGAAGCCTTTGTTGACACTCAACTTACAATTACAATAAAATTGGACACACTGTTCAATAAAGGGAATTTCAGGCATAATGGGAATGTGTAGGATGGGAGTTTAAGACATCAAAGAGGGTTTAGAAAATGTGGTATATACGGTCTTCAAAATGAGGTGGTCACATGTGCCTATAAGGCCAAGTGTCTCAGGAAGGTGCAAGAGGAAACAGAACATCACAGTGTGGAAGCTGTTTCTATGGTCCAGACAAAAAGTTAAGCCACTGAAGCTAAAATAGTGGGAACAGAGATAGATATCAGTAATATATGAGATAGACTAGTGGGAGCCATATGAGATAGACTAGTGGGAGCCAAGATAAAAATATTTATGTGATAGATTTAGTGTAAGTATTTCAGCTGAAGTAAAGAAGGATAAAAGGTAGGCGATGAAGAGAAGAAAAGATGTAGAAGGGAAGGAAGAAAAAATTTAGGAAAACATGTTTGTTCATGCCTGCTTTCCTTTCTGTTTGCTTAGATTGGAACCACTGACTCTCACTGTCTGTGGTCCACCTATCTCTTTTATTTTGTAGGTGTGTACTATGCTATTCTTTTTCTTAAATACTTGTAATGATAATTAAAGTTGAACAAAACTAGAAGATATAAATCTTTGCACTCATTGCTAATTTCTACAGTTCATCAAAATACACTCCCACAAAATGGTCTGCTTCTTTGCCTTCACTTATGATTCAGGGTCTTTGCTTTTCCCTGTCACTCAAGAGCAGTAATCAGCAGAGTTAAACTATGGGTAGAATCTGCTGGTTTTACTGTTTGGGGCATGGAGAGATCAACAGTTCAAACCTGGTCTACTTGGAAATAGGGTCAAAACCATCTGTAGAGATATTTTCATCCAGTACAACTGCTACTCTGGCATGGGATCACACCCAAAGACATAGATCTATGTGATCCATCTGGAATACAGACACACCTTTATTTCCATGAGAGAGAGAGAGGCAAACAAATCTCTAAAGGGCAACCTAGGGTAGACTAAGTTTCAAGTACAAAAAAAAAATACATCCAGAAATAGTGATACATACCTTTTAATCCCAGCTCTGACAACAAAGGCCCATAGATCGCTGAGTTCTAGCCAGCAAGTTTAGTTGAGTCATTAAGTTGAGAGCAAGTGCAGATGAGTTGGCTTTATGGCAGTTCAGTTGGTAGATTCAGAGGCTGTTTTTACAGAGACAGTTTTACAGACAGTTTGCAGTGAGAACAAGCTAGCCACAGGTGAATACAGAATGAGCCAGAGAATGAGATGGAGCCAGAAGACTAAAACAGACTACTAGAGTTAGTTTGAGGCAAACAGAGTAATTCAGAGAGAAACTGAGAGAAATCAGTTAGAATCACTCATCTTGGAGAGGAGATTGAGCCAGAGCAATTAAATTGAACCAGCCAGCCAAAGTTCCGAAAGAACTAGATAGAGCGAGCTTATTCAGCAGTTAGCCTCTGAGACTACAATTTCATCAAGTGAGTAAAAGTTACTTTTACAGCCATCTACATTTTGCTGCGGTAGAGAAAGTAAAAGTTCTCCAGGAATTTTATTTCTATTTGAACTTCTTTACTTGAAAAGTAATTTTTACTAAGAATCTTTAATTACATTTAGAGTTCCAGAATGAGATTTTAAAAAGAAACATATCAAAATGCCTAGGTTTATTTCTTCTATTGTCAGTGTCCCTTAAAATATACAGGTATATAGTTTTATTTTTATATTTTATTTGTTTTCTTTTAAATAAGGCGAGACAAAGATAATTCCATGAATAGTAACTTTATGGCTCAAGGAAGCTTGTCTGTGTTTGGTATGTATGTGTCTGACTACTGATTATATGAAAATGTTTAGGAAAAGCTTGTCAGTGTTAAAAGATTCCACGCAACACTTATACAATAATCACAAATGACTAAAACCACACATATACAGAAAGAGAGTAAGAGAGAGACAAACAGAGAGATAGAGGGATAGAGAGAACAATATTCAAGTCAGATATGTGAAATAGTTAAGTCCAAGCTGACTTCCTGATACATCACTCATATGTTGTCTAAAAATTGCCTTTATGGTATTTAAGTATGGATTTTAATGTTTTTGTTAAAATTTGTGTGCAATATATTTTGATCATATGTGTTTCCTTCCCTCAACTTCTCCCAGATCTTGTCCATTTCCCTACCCACACTCCTGGGAAAGAGAAAATAAGTTTTCTACAAGAGAATGACATTGGATATATCCACCAGACTCCATGGAAGCTCCCATTCCGGGAGTAATGGCCAACACAAAAGGGATTCCATGTTTCTTATGTGCTTTTGTTTGGTTTAATAAAGATGAGTGTAAGACTGAATAGCCAAACATTTCTGTACAGGCAGATAATTCAATCTATACTAGTCTACATCTTTTGAACACCAGGTGGCAGTAAGTCCAGCGTTTATCAAAGATGAGGAAGCAAAGCTTAAACATCATGAATTCAAAATAAACACTATAGAATTTTGAGTTTGGCACATTTACATACAATTGAAAAATGTTAGCTCTCAGTAACTTTTTGGATGTTTAAGAAGTAACTACCGAAATATATCACATAAGTTTGAGTTGCTGGGATTTGTGTTCTGTTGAATTTTTAATTGACAAGTAAGAATTGTAAGTCTGTATATGAGGGTACAATATAACATTTTGATGTGATTATACTGTGAGATGTCATATTAGTTAAACAATCTATCCTCATATGTGTATATATATGTTGTGTATTGTATGTGTATATGTATATAATCATATATATATATATATACATTATTTACATTAGTAACAAAATACTTCTGATCATGTCCTCTAAAGTCAAGGTCTTATTCATTTCTATGATCTCCATTCTATGAAGTAGCTTTTTATGACATCTCTTAACTTCTACCAAATCACATGTTTTAGTGAAATTATACTTAGTTTTACTTTAATTCAGAATGTTGCATATATTAATAAAAAGAAATAAAAGTGCTAAGGAATATAATAACACCTTGATATAATTTAGCACAAGTGTTTAGTTCTTTATATGGGAAAGAACTAAAATAAATAGACATTAAGGGATCAGTGAGAGACAATTGACAGACCAGGAAATGGCTTAGGTATTCTGCACACCACAATCTACTGTGTAATTTTTTTGACTTCAGTCAAAAAAAATATTTAACTTCAGTCAACAGGTATATTTGTGAATTAATGAGCTGATGACAGGTTTATGTATTTATAGTTTACTTTGTTCTTCTACAGATATCAAATTCTATTTTCAATTTAGATAATATTACCTGGATGCACACATTGTACTTAAAGAGACATCATAGCGAACTTTCCCATGGCAATAACATAACCTGCAGCTAAACACATACTCCAGAATCAACCTATCTAAGTCAGTAGCTCTGCTCTGCCTTAACTGTGCCTTCAAGGGAGACTGATAAGTCTAACCTCTTTTGCTTTAAGAATACCACCTGGGGTAAAGATGGGGTGGGGAGGGCAAGAGGGTGTCTGCAAGATTTAGTATATGGAATAAACTAATCCAACAACATTTATAAGAATAATTCCAGTTTACTAAGAGTCAAAATGAAGTTAAGTACAGGGAGTTTGCTTCGGAGAAACACTGATCTCTGAGAAACAACCACCAAAACCCCCAAAGAGATCAGTTTCAAATGACATTAATAGTCAAGTTCATTCTAAGGGGATCATGAGATAACCAGATTCTAGCATTTCTTAGTGGGTTTTGTTTTATTTTGTTTTTTTTTTTGTTGTTGTTGTTGTTGTTTTTTTTTTTGCTGTTCTATCTCTCTGGCATTGACTTATCAGGACAATGAAATCAATCATCTGCTTGGACTTGGTGTGGGCTTTCTTCATCACTTTCATATCTACAAAATCATACTTGTCTGCCGGCTCCTTAAAAGACTGCCTCCATTTGGGTTCACTGACTCTACAACGTTAAACTAAACTGTTAGAACATTGACAGGAAGACCGAAACATAAAGGAGTTCTGACTCCAGTCAGGCCTGATAAACCTCAATTGCCAGTTAATGATTCTAGCTTCCCAGATTCCAAAGTCTCAATATCTGACTAATTTAGCCTTCTTCAATAGCTTCAGCTTACATCCTTGTAGAATATAGCAGTGCCAGTAGAGGAATAAACATCTTAGAGAATGTCTTTTTTTTTTCTCCTCATAGCTCTGGAAGAGAAATAGCTAATGATCAAAACAGCCATGTTACTTGTGCTGATCAATGCAATTTTGACTGTTATTTTACAGCTGCTAACCCCCATCCCCCTTCTCAGTCTTTCTCCTTCCATAACTTCTTAATAAATGACATTACTACCTCAGTGCAAAGGATCTGTACTAGATGAATAGAATCTGTGATGTTCAGGTGGCCACCTGACTTTGTTGCAAGTAAATTCTTTTCATTCTACTGACCTCAAGCCGAACTTTCAGTTGACGATTTCCATGAATATGAAAGGTCAAAAAGAACTGGACTCTGTCCCCCTACCACACGTCTCTCTTCAGATTTGGCTCCTGGTACCAGTCATCCATTGGTCATCTAGATTTCTCTGTGACTTTTTTATTTAGGAACTTACCTGGAGTTCAAGATAGGATCTCTCAGCATCTTTCTTCTTGATTTTTGCTGAAATTGTGTTCCTCTAATCTATGTTATATTTTTTTTCTCTGTGAGAATTAGCAGTAAACTGTTTTCTCTGTCCTTGTTAATAAATGAACATCATGTTCCATCATCTTTGACAGAGGGCTGAGCCTCAAAGGGATCAGTATTACATGTCGTTGGGGAACCTAATGAAAGATTTTATTTCGGCCAGTTTAGCATAAACACTTTTGAAAAGTGTAGTTGTTTCCTGATTTGTAATTCAGATCTACCTTGAATGTGACCATTCATTTGTGCTATGTCTCTAACAAGAATATATGGGAGCAAATATGTTTAAAGAGGAGATACTTATGCATCTAGCTATAGCGCTAAAGCATTCATCGGGTTATTGGACCTTGGCATCTGACCAGCAGCTATATGATAGAAGTTTTCAACAGAAGAATATTTTTACTGAATTTGCAGCACATCTGGAAGGTGCACATATAGGCTATCATCTGGCACATCCCACAAGGCATATAGTAATTAGCTTCTCAATACAAAAAAAAAAAAAAGAGAGAGAAAGGCAGCATCAACGCAAGAGCTCCCAAGAGATCCTTTGGGAATATGAGTTAAAGTCCAGTACTTTAATCATTAATCTCTGTGACCAAAACTAAAAGCTAGTGTGTGTTTGTGTGTGTGTGTGTGTGTGTGTGTGTGTGTGTGTGTGGATTGTTGTACACACATATGCTTCACAGTGTGTATGTGAAGGTCAGAGACAAAATTTTCAATCCAGTTCTTTTCTTTGCCATGTGAGTTTGAGGAGACAAAACCCAGATCCCCAGCTGTATCTGCTGATCCATCTGGATAGCTCCACTTTTCTGAATATTTATATGAAAACACTCTAACTACTCATGTATTTTTGTTTTATTCGCTATAATTTACTATTCTTCAAATGGCACATTCTTAGAAAACTCTGATGGCAAATAGGTTTGCTTAAACATCACCAAAACAAGCTCCAAGTTAAATGAGTGATCTTCTATCCAAAGTTATAATTACATTCTGCTTTAAAGAAATCTGATATGCTGATAGAGTATTTGATCCCTAATCCTATGCCGGGCAGAGAAAGATAAACAGACACTGTGTGTTTCTTTTTAATTCCTTTCCCCAGCTATTTAAGTTTAATTCTTATTTTAAAATGCAGAACATAATGTAAATGTAGTTTTTTAATTACATTAGAACTAAATACACACCAAAATAAAATCCACAATCACATAGATCTAAGAATTTAAAAATTCATAATATTAAAGATACCATTGTTGTTATTAAATCATAGATAATTGTAGTGTGGGGTTCTTTAAATGATAAACTTCATACTTAGCAATAAAATGACTCCCAGTGACATACTGATATAGCTGTAAATCAGCCATTCCCTCAGCTCCCATCAGAGAAATTCCTTCTTGCAGCTGATGGGATGGTAATTAACACACAGACCCACAACTGGAAAATGTGCAGAGACTGATAGATACTGAAGCACTGTTTCCTAAATGAGATGCCATCATAGACATCATCAAACCCCTTCCCTTGAAGTTCAGCAATCTCTGGGGAAGAGGAGGTGAGAAGACTATAGGAGCCAGAGGTGATGGATGGCAAGCAGGACACAATGTCTCCAAGATCCAAGACTGACAAGCATGAACTCACAGAGACTGTGACAGCATGCACAGGACCTGTGTAAATTCAAGCCAGATGAGGTTCCAGTACAGAAAGCAGGAATTGGACACAGGGTCCTATCCCTGACCAAGAACACACTTGCAACTGATATACAATACAAAGAGAAAAATCATGATGCATATGAACCACACTTCAGGCAGTGCCCACATCTAAAAGTAGGTAGTCAAAACAAAATAAATTCCATATTTTTTTCCTCAGACGTTTTTGTTTCATTTCTGTTTGTTTGCTTTTTTGTTGTGGCTGTTATTAATCTTTTGTGGTTTTTTGTTGTAGTTTTCTTTTCATGGGTTATATTTGGTTTTGGTTTTTGAAAGAGAGGAAGACAGACTGAAAGAACATATGGTTTGGGTGGGTAGGGAGCTGGGAGTGACCTGTGAGGAGCTGGGGAATGGGAAATGACATGATCAAAATAGGTTAAAAATATAATTATATAATTATAAATAAATAAATTTAATACTAAGTAAGACTTCCAAGCAAGTCCACAGCCATACATCTAGAATTTGGATCACTGGGTTTGTGTCAGAATCCTTCACTTCACTTAAGTCACAAATTTCTGAAAAACTCTTGAGCCACATTTTGCAAATACTGAAATATTGAGAACCTTGTATCCTGTTTCATGAGCATCCATTGTTTTTAAGACAGTATCACATAGATTTTAGACTGGCCTTAGAACTCATTATACTCCCTAATGGGTGACCTTGAAATTCTAATCATCCTCCTTCTGTTTGCCAAGACAGGGAAATATGGGTGTGTTCTACCATGCCCAATTTCTGTATTGTTGAAGACTGACTCCACACTTCATGTATGCATGACTAGCCTTTTACTAATCTGGGCTATACCATCACCCCTTGTTTCATTTTTATTTTGTTTTGTTTTCTTGCTCTCCTGTCAAGATGTTCATATTTTCTTTTATTGTGGAAAGGAGACATGTTGCAGAATTTTATGTCCTTACTTTGGTAATGATATTTTATTTGTTTCTGAATCTAATCCTACCAATTGGTGTTTGTAATGGCCTTGGCTCATATTTACTTTTCTGTACAGATGGCAAATTTTGTATATTATTGGATGCTAGTCAATGTGAATTTTACATTGTTAGATGCATTTTAATGTCGGATATTATCCTAGCTACCATGTAAGTAAATCAAAATTAGTTGGTTCCTTTTAAAACTTGCTTTTAAATGTAAAGTTTGGTACATCAACTTGCAACCATTCTCACTTTTAAGACAGACCCTTCTTAGGAACTGACCCAGTATTTCTCTTGTGGTGGGGATTTTCTTTTTCTCCTTTAAAAAAGGGGAATATAAAACATCATCAGCTCTTTGTCATATGTGGGGATTTCTTAACCTGATGCTCAATGCTAGTTCTGTCTTTTGCCTTGGGTTTGTCTGTTCTCGTGTAATTTTAAATCAGGCAAAGCTTCCAGGGCACTGGGTTCCTGATCTCTGGTGTGCCAGGTAGGGTTCCTCCTTCATTCACATAACTTCTATCTCTTAAGACAAGCTCTGTTTGCTGTCTTTGTCATTCTTTTGGTGGTCCCATACTTCTGAGCTGTAGCTTGGAAACTACCTTCATAGAATAAGGGGATCAATCTTATGTATTATGTTTCATGATATCTGAAAATAAATGATGCATAATTCCCCCTATGGTTTAGCTTGAGACTTCTTTCTGCAAGACATGGCACCAGTAAGAGTATTTTTCATCCAAAACTGCTCTATTGGAAGTTCATCATGGTCATCAAAAGCACGCATGAAGGACCCATCCATGACTCATTGGCCATATGTGAGAATTCATCCTGAACAATTAAGAAATGTTTAAACTATCTAAATATCAACTATGTGACAAAAAAACAAAGCATATTTACTTGACAGGAATCAAGCAATGCACACCATGTCAAACCGGACCAGAAAACACTAGATGCCGACACACCTGAGATCCTACTTTTCTTTAGTTGCTACAGTTTGTATTATTTGTCTAATTTAAGACATCAGCAGCTTATGTCTGACATTAATCAATGAATTTCATGTAAAATAGTAGATAAAATCACCTCGTTCTCCTTTGTGCAAAGCCTATTCCTAGTTGTTAACTTGACTATATCTGGAATGAACTATAGTCCAAAGGTAAAGGACACACCTGGGATCCAGAGCTTGAGGCTAGAAGACTCAAGCTTCTGACCCAGACAGTGACATGGAGATCTTGAGGCAGAGTTGCCATGAAAAGTTTAGGCCCAGGCAAGGTAGTACATGACTTTAATTCCAGGAGACTGATCTTTGAGTTCAAGGTCAGACTGAGACAATGTAAATTTCATATTCAGGTGTGGTGGTACACACCTTTAATCTGGGCCACACCTTCTGCTGGAGGCCTACATAAGAACATTGGAAGAAGGAAGACTCAGTCTTCTTTGCCTGCTTGCACTTACTTGCCAGCACACCCGTTGGAACCTTCTTCTTTAGGATTCCAGCTTATACAAAAGGCCAGCTGAGACAACCAGCAAGGTGTAGATTCTTGGATTTCCCATTCATAGCTGCCTATTGTTGGGTTAGTTGGACCACAGACTATAAGTCATCACCATAAATTCCCTTCATATATAAAGACATTCTGTAAATTTTGTGATTCTGGAGAACCCTGACTAATATACACTTTGCTTTGTATATAAACACTCAGCAACAAAATAATAATTGTTATTTTTTTTCATGTCCACAAAAGCAAATTTCCACCTTACTCTCTCCTCCTAATGTAATAGTATTGACAGTCTCAGATATAACCTATTGTTACAGTAATTGCCTAGCATCTGTATGGCTTTATGCTCAATCTCAGTATATGTCTCTCTCTCTCTCTCTCTCTCTCTCTCTCTCTCTCTCTCTCTCT
>JADRCD010221392.1:0-12616 GCA_019843815.1 Montemys delectorum
TTTCAAAGCCAGATACAAGCCAGGCTAATTACTCATTAACCCTTTGAAAGATCATGGATCTGGGTCCAGTATGAGCAATTATGAATAAAAATGCTACAAAAGTTTGCCAACAAGCTTTTGTATCAATGAAGGCCTTCTCTTCTCTTGGATGGATGCCCAGAGGTAGAATTACTTCTGTGTTCCATCATGGCCACATATTTAACTAGCAAACTAGCAAATTATCCAACTGCTTTCCATAATAACTATCCCACTTTACAGCCCCACCAGCAGCAAACACATGTACTATTGTAGCATTTCACTTTTCTTTGACCTCATCCATTCTGATAGGTAGGTACTAATATCTCGTTGTGGTGATAAGTTAAGTTGTATTTCTTTACTGACTAATGATATGCAGGTTTCATTTATCTGCTCATTTCTCCCTTTTTAAGAGACGATCTCTGATTCCTTTTTCTTAATGACATTTGACCACTAGTTATATAGTACAGATTCTAGTCCTTTTTGGGACATATGAAGTAAAATACTTTCTTTACGTCTGGATGCTGTCTTTTAATATTCCGCAAGGGTTTGTTGGAAGAATTGATCTTATTTATCTGATAGAGTTCAATTTTAAAAAAAGCCCACAAAGTCTAGTTTCTCTTGGGAGCAAGAGAGCTTAGTAAGCTTGGGTAGGATGACTGTGTTAAGAGGAACCACATGGCACATCTGCCCTAATCAGTAGCATGGCCAGAGAAAAAAAGAAAGAAAAAAAAGAAAGCCAGAGCTACCCGAAGCCTGTAACCTTCAGGGGCAGGGTTGTTACAGCTCATAAATCTAATATTATAGATGACCAAATACAGAACTGGCACATTGTCCTCCTTCATTGGCCTACTTCCCCGTGAGCTCAGATTAGCTGTGTTCAGCCAGCAATGAGATTTAAATCATGGAAATTGAGTACAAATGATAAAGACATGAATAAATATGTTTTCTAGATTCTTAGTCACTTATTTCAATATTCTTGATTTGTCACATTTCATCTAGTGCTATGATTTGTGACTAAAGCTGACAATTTTTCCCTTTATTGACTTCTGAGAAAAGTGGGATAGTCCAATACATAAAATGATGGTTTTAAGTTTTCAGAAGGGCTCACTTATTAATTAGCATATTCATTGAATTAAGTAATTTGATTACAATGATTATTTGCTCCTTATAATATTTGTTTAGTTTTATCCCTTATAGTCAATGAATTGACATTCATTCATTCAAGTGGAGGAAACACAAGCTTTGCTTAATATATGTGATAGACTATGATGCTAGAGGAGTCAGTGGAGATTCAAAGGCCGGATAAGAAGTGACATTCTTTGAAGAGTCAAAATGCCATGTTATCAAGCCTTTCACTACAGGCAGCATTAGAACTCTGCATGTTCAACTTCCTCATTTAAATCATCCATTGGATAGTTTCCCTTGAGTTGGACACACATACAAAATGTCAAACGCTGGGCGATTCAAATACTGCAATGTCTATCTGGGAACATCACAACTTCAGCAAAACAATCAGTTTCAAGAACTTGCAAGAATTTTGAGTACTCAAGATCCACCTAAAGATGCTGGATTTCAATTTAGCTATGAATATGGTAGGAACTCTGAGTTGGTATACTTTTGATATTAGGGGAAGTAGCCACATGTGTAAATGATACTTTTGAGAAGAGCTGATTTGTATATAGTTTTAAAAATGATTAGAGATAGTTGGGAAAATGTCCTATGCATTCTAAAAGTATCTCCTCTGCATATACTACAAGTAATATTAAAAACATTATCTCATTTATGATATTAGAAGCTATCAGTTGTGGATAAATTTGACTATGGTATAACCTCATCTAGTAGAGAGTTTATTGTCAGTGGTGATTCTAGCTAACTGTCCTCTTGCTTATGTCTGGGTACAGGTGGCAAGTAAAACTTATCTATAGCATTACTTTTAGTAATTAAATTAGCTTTTAAGACCACTCCCAGCCCCTACCTCTCTACTACCCTTATGGTCCCCACTTCTCACAAATCTCTCATGTTCATAACAGTTAATTTCATTAACCACTCAGATTAAACAAAGCCCTCTGTATGTTACCCTGGATTTGGAACTATCTATTGGAGTCTGATAGGCTCAGAAGAGTGTAAACTAAAAGTATCCATTGGTTACTCCCCAAAATCTATCATTATTCAATAGTTCAGAAGTAAAGAGCCCTTGTTTGATTGATCATTGGCAGGTTGGTCTTGTGTATGCCTCATTCAGACCACTGCACTTTTTGTGAGTCATCGAGTTCAGTTGTTATCTTGACTCTAGAGTGATAGTTCATAGCTTTTCTGTGTTATCTTCTGGCTCTTATGCATATCACACTCCTTCTGAAATGCTTGATGATCCTTTGAATGGATGCCACACATGTCCTGCTTAGGGCTGAGCCCACAATGGTTGCTTATCTTCTTCATTTCAGGCTGCCATGAGTCTCTGTATCCACCACTATCCATGAAAGAAGGGTAAGGGATGGATTTAAGTCATCAAAGCCAATGTGTTGACTCCCTTTACTCTGCACATGACTGCCTCTACCCTTTCCTTGGGTGTTCTTTGCCAACATGATAACTTCCTCAAGTATTGCCAGCCTCCAAAATAAGGCTCCCTTCATCTACCAGAGAGAGAATGAGCCAATAATCCAATGTATGTCTGATGAACTAGTTATTACGAAGTGAAATAGACTTGTATTTCTCATGATTCCTGCATTAAAATTCAATGTAGAGGAGTTAACTGTAGTGTACTTATTAAAATGAGGCTTAGGATGCGGGGAAGCTAGTAATTCCTTTGTTGTTGTTGTTGCTCAGTGTCTCTTATGCAAAAGTTAAATGTTTTGGTTAAGATACAACTTACAAATTCTACCTTGGGACACTGGAGAGTTACTAGCATAATGGGATCCCCTATGACATTCTCAAACATTTACATAGTGTATTCGGATTATATTTATCCTGACCCTCTCCTGTCTTCCTCCCCTCCCTGTCATGCTGTTCCTTCTTCTCGACCAGTGCTTGCAAGGACTAAAGTCAGCATAAGACGCCTCAAGACTAAGTTCTCAGCACAAAGATTTATTTGCTTCAGATGGATAAAGGGCTGGGAATAAGAGACAAGCACAGGAGATAGAGGAAGAGGGAGAAGGGAAAAGAGAATAAGGGAGAAGGGGAGGGATATTTGCCTAGGAGAGACAAAGGACTGCCTCTGGATAGAGAGGAGACTGTGGCCTACAGGCAAACAGCAGTTGTTCAAAGAAAAGGGAGAAACTTGTTTTGATTGGCCATCTTAATTAGGTGAGCCGAAAGGAGCTTTGATTGTTGAATTTCAATACTTTGATAGTTGAATCTTAGTGGCCAGCGTCAGGGAGAGGAAGTGGCCAAATAAGGGAAAAGACTTTGGTGGCTAAGTTTAGGAATGTAATCTAACCAATTTTCAAGGCAGAAGAATGTGGGAAAGGCAAGGCCCGGCAGAGCCATGTTTCCCATATTCCAACTACTAGAGTCCTTCAGTGCTCCATCCCCCTTTGTGTGTTGTCTTGTTTTGATGTGGGGTTTGTTTGGTGACTATTGGTTTAATTAGGATTATTTACAGGCATATATGTCAGCCTTTGTTTATAGGCACATGGACAATTGACTAGTTTATATATCACTAAAGAAAAAAACCTGTCTCTTCATTCAGCAACTACATCTGCCTTGTAACAAGATCATTATCCATGCTCCAACAGCTTGTGGTAGCCATGACTGAGATCATCCTGCCTTCTATGTTGCTAATGTTTTATGCATTTTCTGGTTGATTAATGAAGATATTTTAAGTATCTTCAAGTTCACTGTCCCATCATAGTAAACAAGGAGAGTTTCCAGTGGGTTTCTCTCAACACTGTCAGCACACCCATGACTAGACTATGCTGAAATCTAAGTCTATAGTTTATATTAGGGTATGTTCTGATTGTGAGATGTCACACAGTTTTGAGCAAATGTGTCATGTCATGTGGTTCACAGTAGCAGTATGGAGTCTCCACACCTTTAGCTCCTACCTTCTGTCCTTTTATCTCTCCTTCACCTTAAACCCTGGATAACAGTAGCCTTTGCAAATTTCCAAAGTTTTCTTTTTTTCCAGAATGTTCTACAGTAGGAGGCATGTAGCCCACAGCTTTTCCAGATCAATACCACTTTTGTAGAAGTGTATGTCAAGTTTCTTCCATGGCTCTCTGGCTTCTGCTGCTGGGTCATTTCCATTGGTTTAGAGATCCCTGACCATGTAACAACTTTACTTACAAGTTTAGTTTTGTGACAAACTGTAACCCTTTCCTGAGCAGTGGCCCTGCTATTTCTTGTCAGAGTTCCTGGCATCTGTTTTGGTCAGTCTTCTGGTTTGGGGCCATTGGGTACTGGGAACTCAGCTTTGAAGTTTCAAATTGAATTTCTATTTATGACATGAGGTTTTGAAAATATTTAGTATATTTATGTCCCAGCTGCCTGTCGTCTTCAGTGAAACATGTGTCTAGATTTCCCCAGTTTTAGTTATTGCTTTTTAATTGAGATCTAGAGGGTTTTATTGGATGGGGGAAGTCTGTTTGTTTGTTTGTTTGAGATTGTTTTACTTCCTCAAGTCCAGACTGCTCTGGGACTCAGAGTATATCCCAGAAGCTTCAAGTTCTCTATTCTCCAGTACCAGTGTAGTTTTTGGCAGAGAAAATCCTCAGTTTTAATAAATTCCAATCTATTTCCTCTAAGGTTTTCTAGATTAATACCTTAATCACAGGCCGGTGAACATTTAGGGGTGCCTTTTGGTAGAGTATAAGGTCCACTTCTAGAGTCTCTCTTCGGTGTGTATGCCTCTGGAGCTGTCCTATCACTGTACACAGAAGGAGCCAACATTGCCCCTTTGAGTTCCCTCAGCCCCTCCATCACTCCTCAGTGGACTGTACTGCCACTTCTGACCTAGCTCTCCGCTGCCACTTCTGACCTAGCTCTCCGCTGCCACTTCTGACCTAGCTCTCCGCTGCCCAGTTGCTCTGTGAGTCTTTCTCACTAATGCGAGGCAGCCTTATTTGCTTTGACATTAGAATGAGCTCCATGTTTCCAGAGAATTTGGAGTGTCTATCATGCTAAAATTGAATGAGGAACATTTTAAATGCATGAAGAGTTCTTGGAAGAAGAAGTTCAACCTAGAAATATTTTGCAGGCAATCACTACATTTCTATTCATGAGGAAACCTGAAATACATGTTTTCCCTCAAACTGCTGTTTGTCTGTTTTTCCCCCTGCACTTCAATGTGAAAGTGCCAATTAAGACTGTATAGAGACACACGCTACTCACAGATGCTGACAGTGTCCCACACATGCCCCCATGGGACTTGTAAGTGGCCTGCTGGCTCCATATAGCTCAGGAAGACAGGATTCTTCCTTGGCGGGTTATTCTTCTAAAGTTGCATCCCAGATCTAGCATCTAAAGAGTAATTGCCACGAGGCCTCCTGGTACACACCTGTTACCCCAACTATTTAGAAGGTTCTGGCAGGAGGATCAGACATTTCAGGCTGGTGTGAGCTTTAGGTGAATTCCAGGCCAGCCTAGTGAACTCTGTCTCAAAGAAAAAAATGAAAGGAAAGGTGGTTGTTGTTATAGTGTTCTCTAGCATGTGCCAAGCCTTACATTCAACCCTTTTGCTACAAAATGGTAAATTAGTAGCCAGTTTATTAATTGCATTAAATGCCAGGGCACTATTATGGCTCAGCAGTAGAGAGAATGTGGCCCTTCATTCAAGCCCTGAGCTGAAAAGAAAAGTTAATAAATGAAATACAAAGAAACAGTAAGCAGAAAGTTCCACATGTATGTCCCCTCTGTACAATATACTATTACTTTTTTATAAATATCATTCCATGAAACGTTCAATTTGCATTTATGAGCTAACATATACAAAGAATGGCTCACAACTCTATTGTGCTCTGTTCTAAGATAAAATAGACACTATTTATGTTTCTGACAGAACTATACTATTGTATTCACTTGCTTTTCATGAGACAAGTATTTACTGTATCTGTGTTATGTAGGTGCTCCTGAGTAGTTTTCATTGTGTTTAAATATAAGATAAACCTATTACTGTGAAGCAGACAAATGGATCGAGTTCAGAGGCTTCTGTTTGCAGAATACCATTATGTAAACATATACAGTGAGAAAGAAATTCACCTGAGTGTACTAGGTATGTTCACACTGAAAATGGGGGTGGTGCTGGGGTGGTCCTCAACATTCAAGGAAGCAGAAAGGTTCAAGTAGACATGGTTAGAAGTGATAAGCAGAGGCTGAGGACAGCACAGGAGTTTGAGACTCTGAGCACCCCATGGAGATTAGCTGACTCTGGCAGTGGCGGGGGCCAAGAATTTCCCCCCAGTGCAGAGCGGAGCAAAGCTCAAATAAGTTCACAGGCTGGACTCACAAGTCAAGGCCTCATAGTCTTAAAGGTGGCTGAGATTTTTAAAGGTCACTAGCTACTAGCTAGAGTGGGAGACAGAGCTGTAGTCCCAGCATGTGGTTGTTAGCCAAGGAGAAAGGAAACATCATTCAGGCTTCCAAGGGTTAGACATCCAAGAAGACTGGAGAGAGAAGAAAATGTAGTTAGAGGTTGAACAGCTAAGTTAAAGACTGGTAAAGGTTCAAGCTCACACTTAACAAGGTCGAAAGGACATGTTGCAACTGCCCATTTTCTCACCATCCCTTTTCAAGGGGAAAACAACTCTAATCCCAGCCCTGTGGAGACAGAGGTGGTTTTCAAAGTTTGAGGTCAATATGGGAAGTTCTAGGTGAACCATGGCTACATTAGTGAAACTCCGAGTTAAAAAAAAAATAGGGGAAGGAGGAGGTTTCTTCTTTTTGTTTACTCAGAAAACGTCTCAGAAACAAGACTAGAAAATTGAAACAGTTAGTGAATATGGATAGACCCTCTACCCCCTTGCCCTTTCTCCTCTGTTATTTCTGTCTGTTCATAATTCATTTTCAATGGAAGCACTATGGTAAATATTCTTTCAGCTTTGTTTACCTTGCTCACCCACATGCCACCAGGAGAGCAAAATCTCCATCACTTATCTGCGTCTCTGTAGAAATGATATTAAAAGCACTCACATGTGTATCACACTCCCTCGCATGGTCCTGGAGATCCAAATAATAAATAAATAAATAAATAAATAAATAAATAAATAAATAAATGGTCCAAATAGAAGTAGTTATTCAAACCTTTGCATTCTTAGTTAGACAAAAATGTAATAACTGTAACTAGGACAGAGCCCATGGGGTGATTAGTGGGGTGAGAGAATGGTCTGGAGGATGAGGAGTCACTCACCAGAAGATGCAGGGTCCCTCAACTCCATCATTTTATCTGGTAGAGAGTGTCGTTTTCTTTCTGATTCTGGGATAGCTTCCTTCACAAGGGCATTTTGTCAGAATTTTAAAGAAATAATGAAGGTTGTGATTTTCTTTCCACTGCTGTTTTTCTTATTGTCTTAATTCACTAAAGTGTTAGGGCTGTACTTCTGGAGTGTGATGTTCATAATCCCATGGCTGGAAGCAGATCTCAGATGGACCTGGTAGCCTCTGTCGTCTACAAACATGTGAGTCAGCTTGGCCACATGGGTCCTTGAGCAGGAGGCTCTCACTGGGACTGAAGGGCATATTTGTGACATCCTGCCTTCTGTGCTAAGGCGCCAACACACTGTCACTGTCCAAGAAGCCATCATTATAATGAATGGACCAGTTTCATTTTACAGAAAGGAGCCCAAGCTGAACTTGAAATGGCAATTTGATGATGTGTGGTGAAGATTCAAGGGTTTCTACAGTGAAAAAGACAATTAGACTGCAGTCATTAAACTCAGCATCCTGGCTAGAGTCAGCCTCCGGCTACTTTACTTTATAGTCACTATTTTTTGACATAAAGCATGAGAATGACTTAAGTTTGCAATGTAGAATCAATTTATTAATCAGTTTAAATGTTGCTCCTGCAAAGACATCAAAAAAATCACTCATGAGATTACTCACAAGGCTCTTGTAGGAACCCAGAAAGTTGATAGCTAGAGAATAGAATTCTTTTTTTTCTTTCAAACATGAGTATGATTTATGTCTCCTTCTAGATGAGGCTTAGTCTCAAAATGTTGATTCCAGAATTAATTTGCTTGTAAGAATTTATCACAGACATTGCTAATTGGTAAATTCTGATTAGCTTTGCTACATTGCTACAACCCCCCAATGTAGACAATAGAACTGTATTGACATATCCATGTAGACGAGGAACTTAAGCCTTTTGATGAAAATACTTGTGTTGGGATAATAGTTGGTAGCATTCAGAAGCACACGGGTCATATGATGCTGTTGCCGTGTGCTCAGGGATGCTGTATGGCTTTCTCTGTAATATGTGAACATGGATTTAATTGATGTCACTGTAGGAAGAGGGGCTATAACATGCTTTCTGATAGCTCCTGTAGTGGATGAGGTACGTGTTCATAGTTTAGCAAGGAAAGAAAAAGTACAAAAAGCACATGTAAATAAGAGGAATAGTTATTGTCATTTTGATGAAAAATACATGTAATTTTAAAAGTTTCTTGTATTTTGTATTTAGAAAAGACTGCTACTAAGTTGTAACTCAGGTTTTGTTGCATCTGGGGTCAGTTTATCATTAATGCAAATATGTTCTCATGAACTGCGGTAGTGGTACTTTATCTTTATATGAAACAAAGATTTTACCAATGTGCAAATTTGCTTAAATTTAGTATTCCAAGGATCATTTTAAAATCAACCAATAGCATTAAGAGGTCATGAACTATCCTGAGTATGTGTATTTGTATATGTGCATTTGTTTATGTGTGTGTATGTTTGTATGTGTGAGTATGTGTGCATTTATGTGTGTGTATTTGTGCATCTTTGCATGTGTATATTAAGCCGGGAATTGAACCTAGGTTTTGGAACCTGCTACACAGTTGCACCACTGCTGAACTGGACCTTCAAGTATCTTTTTACTATTGCTTTGTTTTGGTTAATCAGGGCCTCACTAAATTGACTGTCCTAGCCTTGAACTCACTGTAGCTCTGGTATGCTTTGAACTGTGGTCCTCCTGTCCAGCTTCCTGGTTGAACCCAATAACTTTCTTTTACATTTTAAAATCACTGACAAAGCTAACAATACAGAGCTAAGACAACAACAAAGGAAAAGGAGAAAAAAATTAAGATCCGAAGGTCTGTGCTTGGCTCTCACTCTCTTGCTCGGGGGGACTTTGTTGAATGGTTGACTGCCAACAACATCATAAGAAAATTACAGGTGTCAATTATAAGCCTGTGAATATACATTGAGTAGAAACCACGGTGCAAACATGACCTTTAGCAAAGCCCTTTAAGACATTTTTTTTTTTTTACCTTAAGGATTTATTCATGTTTTTGTTTCTCCGCATGTGCCTGCTATATGTATATGGATCATGTTTATGAAGTTCTCATGGAATCTGGAAATCTGATACAGGACAGCATCAGATGCCTGAAGCTCAAGCCACAGGGAGTTGTGAGCCTCCATGTTGGTGCTGGGAAACAAACCCATCTCCCCTGTAAGAACAGCAAGAGCTCTTAAGCACTGAGCTGCCTCTCCAACGCTGCGAGTTAAAGTAATCCTGTTACACTGTAGTTAATGGCCCTCACAGCGCTGGCAGGCATGTTGCTCTCTGTGGGCTATCATCCTGCAGTCCACCTCTCTACAGAAAGCTGCAGGACATTAAGAATAATCACTTTAGAAAAGAAGTTCTTAGTGCTTAAAATTCTACCTATAAGAAGCAGCTGGCTATGGGTTTGTGGATGAATGACTAACAAAAGGTATAAAACTGCGCATTTGTGGGCTGTCCATCTTGACCCACACACTCAGAAGCAGGGGTTCCATTAAGTGGATGTTGACAGTGTGCTTAGAGACAACCCTGGCATGATAGCAGCTGTTTGTACCAAGTTTCTGACCTTAAGACTTTCCTGATTTCTCTTTGCAAAGGGAGGTCTCTGGGACTAGGTGTTAAAGGACAGAATAAAACATAAGTGAAACATGGCTGTTCTAAATCAGAAAAACTCATGGGCACACTGAGTTATTTTATTATCATGTAGTTTTAAAACTTATGCCTAGTTTTGATAAAATGTATTGTCCACTGATACAAAGTTCATAGTTTTGTGTTTTGAGATAGGGTCTCACTATGTAGACCAGGTTGGCCTCAAACTCATAGAGATCTGTCTGTCACTGCCTGCCTGTTGCTGAGTTCTAGGATTAAAAGAATCAGCTCCTGGCAGTGCAGTATTCTCCCCCAACATCCACATCAGCACTGGGTGTTTTAAAAGCAGACTCCCACAATGAAGTAACTGAGCTTTCCCAGCCCCCGCCCAGAGAGGTCTAAAAAGGTCAAAGTTCCCTGGTGTCCAAAAAGCAGTAGGATCTGCTTAAGCTTTAGGCAGAGGTGGGCGATGTTCAAGGGCTCCTCAGTGAGGAGCCTCCATAATTGCTCTTTCTCCTCCTCACCACTGGGGGGCACTGTGGAGTTCCCTTCACTACTTCTGCCCCTATGACTCAGGTTACTTTGTTGACTGAACCATAGCATCATGTCCCTTGTTTTTAGGTAAAGCCCTCAGGGTGAGCATGCTTCCTTCAGAAAGCAAATCACCAAATTTCTGAATATTTGTGTAAGAAATACCTTTTAATTTTTGTCTTTCAGATGAGGTCTTCCTCACTTTGTAGCCCAGGCTGGCCTAGAATTCACTACGTAGTTCAAGCTGGCCTTAAATTTGTAGTAAACCTCCTGCCTCAGCCTCCCCATTACTGAGACCGCATACAGGAGGAGTGGGCAACTATGACTAATGTCCAATAATTATTTTAAAATGTTTATTATTAAAATTTATCATTTTACCTGTCCTCTTTCATCACTCAAAATACCCCCGACTGAATCCCTGTTATACCCTCCTCACTCTCTTTCAAATTCAGGACCTCTTTTTTTTAATTGTTATTATTATAAGTGTTATTATTGCACATAACACCTCAATTTATTATATATGATTAAATATGTATTAAGTATCATATATTGTTATATTATACAAATCACATAATATGATATGCAGATTATATGTGCTATATAATATATTATATAATATATAATATATTAATATATTATAGTATATCATTATGTATGTGTTGTGTGTTATATATAATATTCATATTATGTATAATACACATATATGATATATTATATATAATATACATATTGTATAATATATAAATTATATTCATATGTTCATGTTGTCTATATTATATATCATATAAATAATATATATTTAATTTATGGGGTGATATATATATATATATACATGTATACATATATATATGAATACATAATATATATATGAATGTTGTTTTTATTTTATGGTTTGGGAGTTCATCCCTGGGAAAGGCTAATTATCCCTCTCTCAGTCACTCATTGCCTATAGTTCCTTGTCTAAGGTTGAGTGCCTGTGCCATTTTCCCTTTCTACATTAACATGTCTACTAGTTCTATTATTCAGTTCTTGTTTAGGAAGGCATGTTGTTGATGTATCATTAACTTCATTTTTTTTTCTTGAAAGAAACAATCTCACTGCAAAAACTCCTAGTCCTCTGGTTCTTACAACTTTTCAATTCACTTTCTAGTATGTACCCTGAGGCTTGGGTATTTTAAATAATACCTTGAGAATTTTATACAGTGTCTTTTATTTATATACTATTATATATGTAAATATCTACAATATGTATACATATGTATATATCCAAATACACACATATATACACATTGTATATATTTACCATTATTCTGCCCATAACCAATTCCATCTCCCTATGCATCCCCAACTTCATGTCCTTTAAATAATTTAATAACCCATCAACTCAAATTTGTGCTGTTCATGTATATTTTGGGATGTGGGGAATCCACTGTGTTATGGTCAAATAATCAGGAGGCATGTACAATTAAAGATAGTTGAGTATTCCTTCCCAGAAGCTGTCTATACCTCCCCAGTTAGTGGTGGGAGCTCATGAAACCCTTCCCACTTGAAGCTGTGATGTTTTCTGCTTGATCTTCTCAGGTCTTGCACAGGAATTTCAGCCTCTACGGGTTTCTGAGGGCAGTGGTCCTGTCATGTCCAGAGACCAAATTTTGTACAGGTCCTTCCCAACTTCTGGCTCTTACAGTCTTACTACTTCTTCTATTGTGGTCTTTAGACCTTGGCAAGGAATATGATGTAAATGACCCACATCTAGCTGAATACTGTATTGCCACGAACCGGGGTTTCTTGCGGGGACCCCTTATTTCGTGCAGTGATGAGTTCTGGCCAGGTGTGCATGGGATTCAGCGGTGACAGACAGACACGACACAAAAAATGTAGGATCTGAATGTATTTCTTAAAAATGGCATGAGACTTTCACAGTCATTGCAAAAGAAAAATGAAAAATCTGGCAGCTCAGTAGTTGAGATACATCTGAGGCCATCTAAAATACACTGGGTCTAAAAACAGCAGCCATCTCCTCTGGACTGGTGCAGCACCCCCCTCTCCCTCCTTCCCCCCCCCCCC
>JADRCD010221393.1:0-10014 GCA_019843815.1 Montemys delectorum
GCAGCTTTTGCTGGATGTATAAGGTCGTGGTGTGGCACAAAGTGTGTGTGTTCTTTCAGGATCGTGGCTGCAAGGACACTGAGTGCTACACCGAGGAGCATTGCCGAATCATCTCTGGCTCACTGTACATTTGATTTCATTGTGTGTTTGTAAACTTTCACTGTAGACAATGTCAGTTATACAACTTCACGAAAGGCAGGACCACAGCTTAAAAGTTGCTGGTTCTAGGAGATGTAGTCTCCTTCATGGCCTTGGATGTCTAGCTCCATTTTACTTTAGCCTTACGTAGAGAGGCTGTTTGTATTCCATCCTGTTCTATGTCCTAATTGTAAATTAGAAGGTAAATCATGGTGTTCTGCATGAACAATGAGTTACTTAGAACAGTATACATCTGATAGAAAGGCCTTCTAACAGTCAAGATTTAGGTAAAGTATAATCTGTTGGTTCACACCAAAATTCACAATGAATTTCCATGTCAAATTTCTGTTTTATGCAGAACATCACTATGCTGCATATTTTACTCCTCAACTGGGTTTCATTTGTTACATTCTGAAAGCATAAAGAACGGACCATTGGTTAATCTATTTAGTTTAGTGAAGGTATACAAATTCAAGCTACATCTGCCTAATTTCTCCTCCAGGCTTGAAGATGAAATCCTCTGCCTCCCACAGCTAGGTTAGTAGTGCGTGGCTCCGCTCAGGTCACCTGATTTCATCGCGGTTGTGAAGCAGGCAAACAGTCTGAGTCCTCGGTTAGTCCTTCTCTTCCCGTTCACATCCCCAGCACGGACTAATTAAACCGTTCTTATAGCCGGCCATGTCACTTTTCCAATGAAAACATTGTTCATAGTGAGCGTGTGACAGCTATAATGGTTCTAGGCAGGAAAGCTTGTTAAAGGCAGTGTTTATTTATGAAGGCTTCATTTTCACCTATCACTGAACTAAAAAGAGACTCAGAAAAATGTGTCTGCAAGGGTGTGTACCTCTACATCAAGGTAGTGGGCGCATATTTTAAATTGGTTTATCCTGAAGGTAGGTAACCCCGTTCCCAAGAGCAGGAGCTAGAGTGTGTGTAGGAACAGATGCTGGTAGATTTTGTATGATGAACACAGTACTCACAGCAAATGTCAAAGTACCTGCTCTTTTTCACATTTCTTTGTTTTTTGATAGATGATGTTTATCACATTCTGTAGGGCTCTGTGGCTGACATCATTGCATGTTTATTATGAGGTTTCTGTGGCTTTCCAATCATTGCCATTCTGGAGTGGCTTTCCAAAGCAGCAGGAGCACAACGCTTTTGCAGATTGCAATGTAATACCATATATGATCTTGTCTCAACCTGTAACACACACCTCCTTGCAGAAATAACATTTAATTATGGTAATATCCTCCCTGATAGCAGACACAGCAGGCCGCCTGCTAAGATTATATTGTTTGTAGTAAGATGGAGTAAACGTGGTTTAAAGATGAAGGAATAAAATCACATACCCCAGTAAACCCTTTAGTAATGCTTTTGGTAAACGCTTCTAAGAATGTGGACAGCTCTGGATTCCATTTCCATTCTTTTGTCCCAAAATAAAAATGCAAACGGTAATTTGACAGACACACATTGTCACATGCTGTAACCCGTCTAATCCCCTAGCTTCATACATCTCAATTCCAAATGAACTTTTCAGATATATGGGTGACTAGGTTACAGAGTTCCTGCATGTGACACTTTTTCCAAAGTCTCTCAATGACAGATGCAGTGACCTTATCATGCAGACAACTCTATCCATGCTGACAGTCCAACCATCTGGCTGGTATCAATCATAATTGATTTAAAGAAACTAGCCTTCCAAAAGTTGGTCATATAAAACCAGTGGGCTGACTTGGTTTGAAGTAAACCTTTATTTTGATAACTAGTTTGGATTTTGTAAGATTCATCCCAATTTCTTATCTGTGTGTGCTTTGGGGTGAAAAAACTCAAGGCCTGCCCTGTAAAACACAACTTTTAAATGAGGACTATTCTATTTTCTGAAGACATAATCATTCTGAGATGAAGCATTGTAATGTACGAATGCGTAGTCATAGATTTATGTCTCTTGGTGTTTTAAAATTTGAAATGGAGATGAGGTTGATTTGGGGTCTGTTTTCTTTTTCCTCTGATCTTCTAGGTGTGTGTGTGTGTGTGTGTGTGTGTGTGTGTGTGTCTGTCTGTCTGTCTGTCTGTAAGACAGAGGTCAATGTCAGGTGTAGTCTCTCAGAACGTCATTCACCTTTTCGTTGTTTGCGATAGGGTCTTTTCACTCTGCCTAGAACTCAGTGATTCAGCTAGGCTAGTTAGCAAGCAAGCAGCAGGAATCCTCCTGCCTCTGCCTCTCAATGCTGGGATTACATGCACACAGCCATGCCCTTGAAGTTTTTACAAAGGCTTTTAGGATCGAACTTGAGGCCTCTTGGTTGCACAATAAGTGTCTGACTCAAAAGTCTCCTCAGCCTCTACAATTGGGTTTTTTTTTTGTTTTGTTTTGTTTTTTGTTTTTTGTTTTTTGTTTTTTTTACCAGCTTTCTTGTGGTGTGGCCTCCCATCTTAAACTGAGGCAAAATGATACCTGTTGCATCACACTGGTGGAAGATTCAGTGAACCACGACACATCTGCATCTAACACAGTGCTTGGTCTTGTGTGTAGTAAGGGAGTTCTCTCCCTCCTGGGTACTATTATACACTGGTAGCTGCTGCAGATAACTGCCCTTCCCTTCTTGAGCTCTTTTCACTGTGTGGCTTCTGAAATCTTCCTCGTACATTTCTTTTGCTCCTGACTATCTCTGACTTCCATGTGATTATCTCCCCCGCCGCCCCCTCCTCCAACTCTCTTCTTTGGTCATCTCTTTCCTGCAGCATTGTAGGCTAAGAGACCTTGCAGCCATAGGGGCAGCCAAACGTCAAGTGTGGGATTAATACCATTGATCTAGAGCCAACTTTTATTGGTTAATTGATAAGAATTATGTGGAAGTCTAGAGTTTAATTAAAATTTTAATGTTTCATCCTGTGTTTTTGAGTCTGACATTGCACTTTGTGCAAAAATAAAATTGTCAGGGACATATTCCCTTTCTATACCTTTCTGTTGTGAGGTAGCCACTGTTTAACCAATTGCAGCATTAAATAATTTCTTGATGATGAGTGTCTCTGTAGACTGATGTATCAACTTAATCAACAGCAGTCATTTATGCTACATTAACACACAAAAATTATTTCTTAGATATGAACTTATTTACTAAAATGGTTTATTACCAGCTGTTCCTTGATGATTTAGTTGATTTGGCTATTTGTTGTTGCTTTGGTTTCATGTTTTTGACACTATAAGATGGATGTAATGTAGAGAATACATAAAGCACACTACAGAATGAGTTCCGGTTGTACAGGTGCTGCCTCACCCTTTGGGAAAAGCCTCTTCCCTGGGCCTTTCTGCACTCTACTCCCTCCTTCACCCCAGAGGGGAGCACAGGATGTCTCCTTGCTTTCTTGAAGAGTTTGCAGCATTGTTATCCATATAGAACAATTTGCTGTAAGTTCCCATGGAAAGAGAAATTGGACTTGGGTCATGGCTTGGCTTCCTTCTGCCTGGAGTTTACTAAAGACTAGTGTGGGACATTGGGCAAGATCCTGAATGGGTTCTGGAAACAACCGGGCAAATGTAGGGAGAACATCTGTCAGGAATACATTTCAAATGGGTGGCACTTCTATTTACTCTGTAAGTTGCCTGAGGCCACCTGCAACAATGTGCATAATAACAACGTCTTCAGCTGAGAAGGAGTCACTGTGGAGCCAGAGCTGGCCACCATGGCCCAGAACCCAAATCACAGTGTCTGGATTTTAGAGGCAGAGCGGAGAAAGACTGCAGGAAGACTGACCCATGTAGCAAATCCTAGACCCCTGAGGCTGTTATTGAGACAGCATCTCTCATGGAACAAAACAGAACAGAACAGAACACAATAAAACAAAACAAAACAGGAGTGCGGAGTATGTTTAGGAATTGATGTTAATAGGAACATCATGGACTTATGGAGTGGTTGGTGGTTGGAACAGCTCAGTATGGTCTGTGCTAGCCTCCCTTTGTGAAAGGAGGGATCTTTATGTGACAGTTCCCAGAATCACATGGCTGGAACTGAGGGTGTCCCTCCCTGTGTGATACATGACTGTGATCCCAGGAGTCCCTTCTCTACCTTCATGTCCTGTTCCTGATATATACTGGGTCTCAGTTCTTGTGCCCACTTTTCCTCCATTTTGGATTAGTTTGTTGTGTGATTAACATGTCATGTAGTATCTTCTTTGATAAAACTGTTTGGAAAATTCAATTTTTTGGTAGATGTTATATATCTAAAACTGTAGGCATTTCTTCCCTTAATTGACTCAAGAATCCCTGGGAAATCCTGGGTTTGCTAATTTGAACTGACTGCTGTTGAGTAGTTAGTTAAAAGCTAATTTCTTAACTACTTTTACAATCTTGTGGTTTTTTCTTTGGCTCATCAGAACATCTTTTTCCCAAATGTTTTGAGATGTCTCAACAATAGGTGCTCTGGTGTGTCATTTTAACCTCCAAAACCATTTTCTGTACTATTTGAAAGGGACCTGAAATCATTGTTAGTGCTTTTCTCTATTCATGGTGATGGTCTGTTTCCTTTTGGGTGCCCCCCTTTACTGTTTCTGCTGAACTGGCTCCTGTTTCTTATCCCCCTCTATTTTTTTTTAAGTTTTTGGTTCTTTGACTTTTTGCTTAACTTTTTTATACATTTATTTCATTTATTTCTTTTAAGGTCTTTATTTTTGCCCTCCCACATCAGGATAATTTTTTTTTAAGTTCTTAACTTTTTGGGTAACATTCTGTTCTTCTACCATGTATGCAACTTGTGTTTTCAGATAATTTAAAATGTTAATGATGTATTTAAAATGTTTTTCTTCAATGTATAGTCTTTGCTTTCCCTGTTACTTTTAAGTGATGCCATAACTTCTCTGTGGAAGTGTGTGTCCGTTAGTGACTGTTGATTGTAGGTATGTGTGTTTAGAATGCAAAGCTGCTGTCTAAAGAGCTGATTTAAAGTCTGAGAAGTGGGTAGGGCATGGTAACTTGGCTGCATTGCTGCATCATCTTTAGAACACCCTGGGAAACATTTGGTGGTAGTATCCTTAGGCATCCACCTCCAGGAGTGATAGGCCACTCTAGAGAAGGTTCCTATCTCCTGCTTGAGTAGCACACCTGGTCAGAACATTTGACTTTGCTCTCACCTGCCACAGCCAATTTGCTGTGGATTAGCCAACCAAGAAAAATCCTGATTGAAATGATTTGGAAATAGAACAATTAGATTCTGAGTGACAGCCTAAGGGACCAGCTTGTGCATGAAATGCTTTAATGCATGGGATTTTGGCATCAGTTTAGGTGACCCAGAAACATGTTTTTGTTCTGTGTCCCTGGGTCTCATGTGTTACTGAGACAGAATAGTGAGAAGCTGAGGTACCAGGGCAGGCTGTCTCATGGCATGTGCTTTTCTAAGCCATTCCAGTAGATCTATAGGTATGTTATTAGTTCATGAACTTCTCCTGTGATCCTTCTGGCTACTGAAGTAAATAGCTCTAGTTCTCCCTCCCTCCCTCCCTTCTTCCCTTCCTTCTTTCCTTCCTTCCATCTCTCTGTCCTTCCTTCCTTCCATCTGTCCATCCTTCCATCTCTCCTTCCTTCCTTCCTTCCTTCCTTCCTTCCTTTCTTCCTTCCTTCCTTCCTTCCTTCCTTTCTTCCTCCTCCATGTTTTCTTCTTTGGATAGCATATAACACAGTAGCTCAGGCTAACTTCAAACTCCTGGTTATCCTTCTGCCTCGGGCTCCTGAATGCTAAGATTATAGATATGAGCTATCATCACTTCAAGCTCCTTTCTTCTTGTTGAAATAACAGCAGTCATCTGAGCTTTGCAGTTATGGTGAATGATTTATATGCTCTCAGGAGTAAAGCAGAGACCCGATAAGTACTTCCTGCTTTGTACACTCTCCAAGATTCACACCAGCTACTGTCTGTAGTAGACAATGGGATGTTTAAAGTGTTTTGAAACCATGGAATTATTTTGTTTATTATTGTTCTACAGATCTGAGGAGTTTGTTCTGTGTAACTTGCTATGTTTACTGTGAGAGTGATGGGCAACCCTTTCACAGAAATTCCATGCTATATAAACCCATTGCTGTTTGGTCTCTATCGCTAATGATGCACACCTTATAGTTAGGGTTAAATTAGTTACTACTATTAAATAAAGTTATATGGTGACAATTTCAGTCTTCTAAGAGATCCTTAACTGGGGATTGCTTTAGAGAACTTTGACACTCATTTTAGTGAAATCAGTCCTTACTTCCACATCTTTCAAAAGATGATTTAATTTTAATAAAACTGTTTAAATATAAAAGTTTGGTTTATGTATATTTGTTACCTATCTTTTATGTTCCTGTATTTCTGACAAATATAATAAATTGTTAATAGAATTAGAAACACAGAAATATAGTATCAGAACCAGCTCCAGCTTTTTACCTTTTGGATGACCTTGAGGACACCTTCACTTGTTCCTCAGTATCCTTTTTCTGCCTTGGAAACCCACATAAAAATGTTCATCCTGATCTAGTCAAATCAGCCTGATATAGAGAGGCTTAATGAAGTGTCTGGAAAATATTTTGTTCTTCCTCCAGTTGGAATTATCTACATAGATGGTGGGATCATTAATATCACCCCGCTGTTTTCAGCATAGTGGACTATATAATGGTGTCATTGTCACATCTAATGCTTTGGATTTCTTTTAATTAAAATAACATGAAATATTGGTATGCTTGCTGCAATCTTGTCCTCCTCTGCAAATGGCAAGTGAGCATTAAACAAAATATTTAAATTTCATGTAATTATGATGTTCTTAAAAAATGTATCAGCCGCTGGGGAAAAGGAGGAGTAAGAAGATGTTCACTATGAGTCAGGGTTATGACAGAACTGTTTGGAAGAGTGGGATTGTTTGGTTTACAACATTCCTAATATTTCAACAGGAGTCCTTTCCAGTCAGTAGTAATGATTGAATCCTGTCAAAACCAGTGAGCAATAGTAACCATCCACAAATTTAACTAGGAAATCAAGTGCATTAACACTGCTGGTCAGAGAGTGAGGTCCTTTGTAATGAAATTTCAAACAGTACAGAGTGATACATGGAAGGTCATAAAATACTGTGGGAAGCAGGAAGCAAGCGTCTAAGCACATGGAAAGACATGGCATGGTTGTGTCTTAAAGGACAGTGTCTGTCAGATGCACTAGTCTGCATGTTAAACACAGATCATATCAAAACTCTAGCTGGTTTGGCTGAAGAATTTGACAAGTAGCTGGGCAGTGGTGGGTCACGCCTTTAATCCCAGTACTTGGGAGACAGAGGCAGGTGGATTTCTGAGTTCGAGGCCGGCCTGGTCTACAGAGTTCCAGGACAACCAGGGCTACACAGAGAAACCCTGTCTCGGAAAAAAAAAAAAAAAAAAAAAAAAAATTTGACAAGTTTACTCTGATGCCTATGAAGCAGCTCAAGGGACCCCCCCCCCACTCCTAAAATACATAAGCACTCAAACAAAACCAACCTTGAATGATCTTGGGGAGGCTCAAAATTGGAGGGCTCACACTCTCCAATTCAAGTTCATGTCTGAGCTGCAGCTTCAGGGCTGCCCTGCAGATGCTGTAAAGAAAGGCGGGGAGCAGAAGGCTAGGAAGCAGCCTTTGCATTTGCAGGTAGCCATTCCCCAAAAGCAGTGAGGTAAGGTAGGGAAATAGTGTTCTGTGCATCATGCTGCACAGTGAACATGCACAGGATCAGGCAGGCTGGGCCCAACCCTCAACCAACACACAAAAGTGAACTCATAGTGCATTGTACTTAAAATTAAAACTCTTAGAGAAAACCAGTATGCCTTTGGAACTTGTGTTAAGCAAAAGCAGTCGTGTGTGTGTGTGTGTGTGTGTGTGTGTGTGTGTGTGTATGTATGTGTGTATGTGTGTGTATCCTCTCACACCCCACTCATGAACAAGCATTTTATAAAGAATGCCATACGTCTTCAATATAATTGGGATAATGATTCCGTATGACCTTGAAGTTCTACTCAAAGGCATGTACAAACCTATCCATGTAGAATCACAGATATTACAGTAACATTATTCATCAAAATGTAAGATTATTTATTGCTAGGGATCTAAGTCAGTGATAGAGCACTAGGCTATCATGCACGGGGCCCTGAGTTCCACCCCTAGCAGTGGAAAAATGTTTCTGAAATAAAAAAAAAAAAGCATTAAACCAATTTTCTGCTGATGAGTGAATAAGCAAAATATGGCATAGTCAATATTTGAATATTATTTTGCAACAATAATGAACAAAACCCTGCTACATATTTACATATTACATAATACATGTTACATATTTGCATATTACATACTATGTATTATAATTTGGAAGGCCAAGCTTAGTGGAAGAAGATGGACACAGGCCCACAGAGTCATGGTCGTATTTCCATGAGAGGTCCAGAGCAGACCACTATGGGTAAAGGAAAAGATGAACAAGCTGTACAAGGAGCACGTATACCAGTGGCTGCTGAGGGCCACTGGGAGCAGTGGCCAGTGCTAGTGGACATGAAATACTTTGTGCAGAGATAAAATTTTGCAAAATTGTGACTGTGGCACAGCTCAGGACTGTGCAGTTTAAGTGGATAAATAATGTGGCACGGGACATACACCATGCTTTTTTTTTTTTTTTTTTTTTTAAGTCCCAGCTATTTCATAATAGAAAAATATAAACCAGAAGTCTTCTGGTGTGCTTCCTGACCCTGCGCTTCACAGGGCTGTGCCTGGGTTTGCCCTGAGTGTTGACAAAGCCACATGCTGGGCTCAGGTATTCCAAGTCCTACTTCAACATCTAACAGCATGATGGACTACAGAGGGCTTCACTTGGGAGTGGATTACACAGCTTGTACAAATAAAATGGTGGGGAGAAGGTACTCAAAGCTTGAGCCACTGTGAAGGAAATGGATTTGTCATAAAAACATGTTTGAGAAGGGCCAATTTGTCCATTCAGCTAATTTATTTAGTGCCTTGAAATGTTCTAGGTAGGTGAGAATAACAACCCATTTTGGAGCCTATGCCAGTGTGCCACAGGAGAATTTCAAAATGAGGATTCCCAATGTTAAGACAGAAAAGTACAGAACATCTTCAAGAAACAGGAAGGCTTTTTCAGAATTGGATACCTAAAGCACACTCTAAAGAATAATATCCGAGAAATAACAGCCACAATTATTTCTGAACTGGGGCCAGACTGAGTGTGTATCCTGACGATAGGAAAGTCACAGCCAGTCCTCAACCTGAGTCTCAGCTTAGGGACAGATCATGGCCACAAAAACCAGGAGAGGGGAGGGGAGGGCAGGGGAGGGAAAGGGAGAGGAGAGGAGGGAGGAGTTGAGGCCAGCTCTAAGATGATGTGGACATATTTTCAATGGCTCAGGTTTAGAGTGTAGAATTAAAAAAGATGAGCACCAAGAATCCTCAGTGGCAGATGCCTAGTGAGAGATCAAAAAGTCCAGACAAAGACTCTAGCCAGAAGAGAAAAGAGAAAGCAAATGTACAGCTTCAACAGAGAAAAGAGAATTTTCCAAGATTGCATTGAAAGCAAATGTTCATGACGTGTTTATGAGTGACGAAGGAGCAGATGGTATCTTGAAGAAGTATTTTTCATTGAATGTAGTATGGATTTTGTTATGATTTTTTAAAAAAAATTGTTGTTATATTTTATGTGTAAGTACATTTATGTACCACTTGTGTGTCTGGTGCCCTCAGAAGCCAGAAGATAATATCAGATCCTCTAGGACTAGAGTTACAGTTGTAACTGGTTGTAAGCTGCCATGTGGGTGCCAGAAATTGAACCTGGGTTCTTCAGAACAGCAGCCAGTGCCCTTAATGACTGAACCATCCCTCCAGTGGTTCCACATACATACGT
>JADRCD010221393.1:13014-36821 GCA_019843815.1 Montemys delectorum
GCCCTTAATGACTGAACCATCCCTCCAGTGGTTCCACATACATACGTATATACATATGGTTTCATGTATCCCACGTTGGCCTCAAAACTCACTAATTTAGCCAAGAATAACCTTTGAACTTCCAACTCCCCTGCTTTTCCTTTCCAAGTTCTGGGGTTAGAGGTATGTCCCCATGCCTAGTTTGTTCAGTGGTGGGGGTTCAAGCCCAGGGCTTTATGCATGTTAGGCAAGTAGTCTACCAGCTAAGCCATATCCTCAGCCCTAGATCTGATGAATGTATACCTTTATGATTCTAATCATAGAAGAAATGAGAGTGATAGTTGTGAGATCCTGGCCTGTGGGGATAGACAGGCATTAGTAAGAAACTCAGCATGGCATCTCACCACAGGAACAAGGTATTTGTGTCTCTATGCACCTGCCTGTAAGGGGCCTGCACACTAATCTAAAGGAAGTAGTCAGAACAGCCAGTGAGATGAAGCTGTGTTAGACTTTGTGGTTAGGACAGCCTTGCCTGCCTCCCTGCCACCATTCCTGTTGGTGTTCCTAGTATTCATGAGTTGAACCCCAGCTTTGTGCAGATATGATATGGAGCTTGTTCTGTCCTCTCCCTTTGTATGTTCTGTTTCTCTTGCATGTAAAGTGAGGAGAGTGGCAATATGTACTTCCCACAAGATGGCATTTGTAAAGGGACCTGGTGTGTGGGAACTACGATTTAAGAATCTGTTACTTAGGCCATAGTGTGTGTGTGTGTGTGTGTGTGTGTGTGTGTGTGTGTGTGTACACATGCATGTGCCTGCCATTTTCTTTATCCATTTATCTGGGCATCTAGGCTGACTCTGTAACTTGGCAATTGTGTATAGTGCTATAGTCAACACTGATGCTCATGTACCTCTGTGGTAGACTAGTTTGCACTGCCTTGGCTATATATCCACTATGGGATAGCTGGGATATGATGCAGTTCAATTGTTGATGTTTTGTGAGCTCTGTATTGATTTCTGTATTGGTTATACTAGTTCACATTCCTACCTGCAGTGTATATAGATTCCTTCCCCCCATATCCTCCTTGCCATTGGTTGTCATTTAGCAGGCTTTTAAAAGCCCGTGTCTCACTCCAGACTAATTAAATCAGGATCTCTGGTGAGTAGGGACAAGCATTTTAAAACTCCCAGGGTGGCTTCTAGGTACAACTATGGTTGACAAGCTCAGCTATAGAGCCAAGGGGGCCACTCAGTTATTATGCTCTCTTCCTCCAAGTTTTCCTAAGAGACAGCTCTATCAAAGATAAATGACACACACTTCTAAAGGCTTAGACACAGGGTGATTTTACTCTCGCTTTAATTCCATGATGCAACCTTGTCTGCCACTGGTCATGTCAGGTCCTGTTGTAAATGACTTGAACAAAAGCTCTGGGAACACAGTGGGGTTGTTATTAGCTGAGGCTGGCCTCTTCAAGGTCAGCTCTCACTGTGCTTGCTGTGCCTGGAGTGTTTGGTTTATGTCATGTGCCATTATCTTAGTTGGTTACTGATATTCTGAACTTCATATTTACTTTACTAGCTATCATGGCAAATGAAAGATAAGACAAGGAGAGATTGGTTTTGAAGAAGGAATTTTTTTCCTCAAGGCATTTAATGCCACTAGTGTTCTCTTATGGGTGCTTCTACGTGGTAGGCTTAAGTGTTATTGCTTTTTTATTTAATTATTATTATTTTTTTTACTCTTCAAGACTTACATGCAATAGAACTCTATTTGTGTATATTCTGTCTTTCCTTGTCCCTCCTCCAGCTCCTCCAGTGCTTTCTCCTCTCCCTCTCAAATGGCCTCCTCTTCTATAACTACTGTTGCTGTAGTTTGTATTGCTCCTATACATATGTGTTTATGGCTGACCACTTGGGACTGGATATTCTCTCTGTCTTGGCAGCCATGGACTGCCTCCAGTCCTTCATGTATAGTTGGGAGCTTGTGAAGTTTGCCCATCTATATTGGCATTTTTGACAAGTGTGCTCATTCCATTATGCAGGTCTTGTTTAAGCAATCATACTCTTGATGTTCCCTGGGAGTAGCATCCTTGTCGTGTCTAGCATGGACACTGTCAGTGAGCACCCTGCTCTGGCTCTAGCTCTGCCTCCTCCTCCTGTGATGTTTGCTGAGATGGAAGCTCCCTGTAGGATTTGCATTGCATTTACAAGTATTTTATTGAGAATTTTTGAGTCTACGATTATCAGGTATTTGTGCTCTCCCCCTCCCCCACCTCTCTTTGTCTTTCCCTCCTTTCCTCCATCTGGGTAGTTTGTAGGTTTGAGGTTTTGTTGTTGTTGTTGTTGTTGTTTTTATCTTTGGTATTAATGTACTATTGGCTTTGTAGAAGTTTGGAATTGTTCTGTTTCTATTTTTTTTTTTTTTTTTTGGAGTAACTTGAGATTGTATTGGTTTTAGCACTTCTTTGAAAGTCTATGCTAATTCTGTGAATTCATTTCTAACAAGCTCTCTTCAGACAAGACTTCTTGTCCTCATAGAATGTGTGTTTAGTGGTGGATTCAAGAGCAACAGAGTAGATAATACACATAGCAAGTGACCTAACATTATGTTGTATAGAGTTCAGCATACAGGGGTGAAAAGGAACGCTGGAGGAAGGTGGCTTGCAGCTTAGCCATCTTCATGGAAATAGGGACCTTTGATTTGAGTCTAGTGAAAAACAACACTGAAGTAGTCCAAGAAAAGGCATCTGGGAACCACACTGACCTAAGGAGAGCACTTAACATGTGCTGTGCAAGTCCACTATGCAGCTCATCATGAGCAGAGAGAGAGCCGCATAGACATGGGATCTTTGTCAGGATCTGGACATCAAGGCAAGCTTTAAAAAAAAAATCCATCAGAATAAGACATGTAAAGGTGACCTTTGGGGCTTTGTTGAAGAATATGGGGAGATGGTGAGAGCAAGGTGTCTGGGTTGGGCTGAAAATAGTGAACAGTCACAGGATGGGGACACTGCCAGAAGCAAGAGGTCAGATGGCCTGCTGTAGAGATCCAGACCCAGGTCTCCAATGTCTGGCCAGGTGAGGGGGCTGTCTCATGGTGCAGCCTGGAGGATTTTATAGTAGATTTGTAGGTTGAGAGAAAAGAATCAGTGCTGACTCCCCTTTAGACCTGTTTAGGCCAGTCACTGTGGGCCACCTCTGTTACAAAGCTGATTGAAGTTTTCCTTCCTTGCTGAGCATAAATAGCATAATTTAGTATGTTTAAAATACATACCACGTGCCAGTGGTTGTGCTTCTTTGTCTACGTGTAGCAGTGATCTCTTTATGTATCTTTAGCTCTGAAATTTCACACTTGATTTCAGAGTTAAGCATCTGTTTTGTTTTGTTTTGGTGGTGGTGCTGGGGTTGGACCCCCAGGCTTCACGTGCTTATGAGTGCTCTACCAGTGAGCCTCCCCGCAGCCCAGCACTAAGAATTTTAAATGAGATGCTAGTTCAGAAATAACATCAATCCTTTCCAGTCTAAATTGTGTAAAGTGCAGCAAGTAGATTATTAGGTCATTTTACTTCCATCTCTTATATTAAAATATTCCTGTTTAATGAACATTTAACTACTTGGTAAAATTTGCTAATCAAATTGTCAGACTCTGTTAAATGGCTTGTCAAAATGTTTATTTAGCAGTTATCCCTATCTGCTTAACATGGTGGATCCCTTTAACCCTCTAATCCATTTTTATTTTTCCTGATAATTGTGTTAAGTGACAGTATTTGGCAAGTAATTATTTTTTAAAAAAGTATGAAAATAAGCTCATTGTATAAAATAAGTGAAACATAAGAAGCTTAAGGAAAAGAACTATCAACTGTGACTTCCCATTTTGAGAAAACCATTCTGTATTAATGGACTTTATTATTTATTTTTTAGAACTGTTACAGAGTCATAGTAAAAACCGAGCAGAAAGGTCCAGGATCTCCTCTCCTCCCTTAGTGTTGCACAGGCACAGGGAACACTCAATGTGTGCTGTGGCCTCGGGCTGGAGATGCAGTGGTCAGGGTAGGAAGGGGGCCACTTAGACATCAGGGCCTTTGTCAGTAGTCCAGTTTCACAGTAAGATTTTTTTAGGCCACCAGAATAAGATGTGTAAAGGAGGTTCTTGCAGCTTTGTTGAAAAGCATGGGTTGATGGTGAGAGCAAGGGGTCTTGGTTGCGGGATGTATGTGTGAAAACAGGGACCAGTCACAGAATGGGAATGTGGGTAATAGCAAGAGGCCAGGCAGGAACCTTCCTCTCTCTTATTGTTATCCCTGCTGGAGTGAGCCTGCATCAATACATCATTATCAGGGAAAGCCCACATCTTGCTAGAATTCACTCTTAACCACTGTGTCTTCTGCAGCTTAGACAAACTTCCCAGCTTGTCACAAACCATCGTAGTATGAAATATGGTAGCTTGCTTTCCTGCTATCCTCCGGGCTCTATTTGCCCTGCCTCCCTCCTCCATGCTGGTGACTGCTGGTCTTTTCAGTGTTCATTCCTTCCAATGCCTTAGATCATCTTTATGTCCTTGTATGGCGAGACTTCTTCTGTAGACAGAAACCAAAGCCCAGAATGATGTGGAAATCGGTGTTAAAAGACACTAAAAATGGGCACTAGGAAGACTCAGAAATGGCTTACTGTGCAAGCTTGAGGACCCATTTGTATCCCTGGCACCCACGAAAAAGCTGTGCATGGTGACATACATCTGTATGTTACCTTGGAGTTTAGTGACTAGCCTCGCCCAATCAATATGCCCAAGATTTGGTGGGAGACTGTCTAAAATATGAGATGGAGAGCAATTGAAGATTGCTGATGTCTACCTCTGATCTCTACCACATGCACACATGAATGCACATTCAAATGAACATGAGTGTACACGTGCGCACACACACTCACATATACAAACACACACACTCACACACACACTCACATACACACACATACACACACATTCACACTTACACACACTCACATATACACACACATACACTCACACTCATATACGCACACTCACATACACACACACACACACACACACACACACACACACACAACACTAAAAATCACAAAATTACCCTACATGAATGAAAAGCCTCTTGCTTAGAGCTAATGCACACAGTGTGTCAACTTTGTTCAGACTTGCTTCTTGTGTGTGATGATGTGTGATGATGTGCTTCTGTGTGTTCCTATGACTTGATGTTCCCATTCCTTGCTAATACTGAGTAGTTGTCCATCATCTGTATGGAACAAAACTTATTTATTCACCATATAAAGGGCATCTGTTGGACTCCTGGGCCTGAGTCATTGTAAACACAGCTTCCAAAGGATCTGCAAAGGTTTTTTTTTGTGTGGATATAAATTGTCAACTGGTCTAGATACATATTAAAAGCCTCTGAGGCTGGATGCTCTGGTGTAGCTCTGCCTATTGTATAAGGAGCTGCCAAACATTGGATGCCGCCTTCATTTCTTTTCTGTTGTGGTGATAAAATATCCTGGCAAAAACAACTCAAGACCCAAGGACTCACTTTGGCTTACAGACCCTCAGAAGCTATACACTCTATCTCAGGAGGAAGGTGTGGTGTCAGGAGTCAGAGGCCCGTCCCTCACATTGCACCTGCAGTCCAACAGTAGGATGAGGGAAGGAGGCAAGACAGCTGGAGAACTTCAGGATTGTGGCTGACCTGCTGTGCTTTCCTGCAGAGTGGCCAAGTGCTTCTTCCCAGGCTCTTGATGTCAGTTTTCCAGTTCAGTCACTGTAATGGGTGTGGTGGTGGGGATGTCTTATCTAGACCTCTGTGATGGTGGATAAGGAGCTGTATGCACCCTCTCGCATGCCGATTGGACATCAATATTTTCTTTGGTGCAGTATCTCAGTATCTCTAGCTATTTTTTTCTTTACCTTGGCTGTTGGAAGCAAATAGTTTTAATGGTATAATTTACCTTCTATCACTCCATTTCTATGCTGTTTTATATCAATAGCTAAGATTTAGGATAGCACTAATGTAGTGTCTTAGTGTCTTTCTCCTTACCCCTGTTGAACATCATAGTAGAATTTCCTCTTGTTAAAATTTATCTTTTTAAGGGCTGTTAATGTAATGACTGAATCATTATCTATTAGAAATTTCTCTTTTCCACATTTAAAATTACGAATGTTATTCCCATTAAAATGATTGTACAAGAGAACTGTTCCTGACACCAGAGACTCTATCTGAAAAAGAGAACTTTTTCTGATGTTAGATTATTTTCTTTGATGAAATAAATCTATTTGCAGAAAAATATATGTATGCCTAATTATACTGAGGAAGGTAGAAGATGACAATGGAATTTATATTTTTTCATATACTCATTGTATAGAACCTGACTTACATAAGGATGTTTTTATGCAAAGGTCTATAATACCCTTTGAGCATATTTCTGTCATACTCCTCCAAGTTTGGTTTCTGTTACTGTGCTAAAATACTCTGACCAAAACCTACCTAGAGAAGGAATGGGTTTCCTTTACCTTACAGGCTACAGCCCATCCCTGAGTAAGGTCACTGTAGGAATTCAAAGCAGAAGCCATGGATGAACACTCACTCAGGTTCACACTTGGCTACCTACCTTACACAACCCAAAATGGTACTGCCCACATTGTAGCCTTGCTACATCAATCAAGAAAATGCCCCTCAGACATGTTCACAGGCCCATCTGATGGAGGCAATTCTTCAACTGAGCTTGTATCAAGTTGACAATGAAGATCAGCTCTACTTTCTCATCTCTCACGCCTCCCTGTGGTCTCCTCGTTCTATAACTAGGTCATGTATGCACAAACGAACTAATACAAACACACATATCAAATGAGAGAATCTGTTCAATATTTTAGATATTGTGAATAGTACTACAGTACACATTGATGTCTCAGAATCTCCGATTTTTTAAGCTGGAGTCAGTGGAGTAACTACCCAGCAATAATACAGGTGAATAATATGCTAGACTGGAGTAACTTTTTCATTCTGACTGGAGTAACAGGAAATTTTAGTGTAGGTGTAATTTGCATTTCTCTGATTGATGTTGAATATTTTTCATGCATTTATTGGCCATTTGTACTAGATCGGTTAAGAACTTTCTGTTCATTTCATTAGCCTGTTTATTGATTGAGTCGTTTGATTTCTTATTAGTTTTTTCAGTCCTTTGCATATTCTAGATATCAATCTCCTGTCAGATGTCTAGCCAACAAGGACTTTCCTCCTTCTTCAGGCTGCCTCCTCAGCCTGTTCCCTTTGATGTGCCTTTCAATTTCATAGCATTCTATTTGTTAATTGCTGGCATTATTTCTTAGAGACTGGAGTCTTGTTCAGGAAGTCCTTGCCTATGCCTATATCTTGAAGAGATTTCCCTAGTTTTTCCTTTTTCAGTTTGAGTTTGAGGTCTTACTTACATGAAGGTCTCTAGTCCATGTTGAGTTGACTTTTGGACAGGGTCAGAGAGAAAAGATCTTGTTTTATTCTTCTCTGTAAGGACATTGAGCTTTTCTAGCTCTATTTGGTCACTAGGCTGTTTTTTATCCAACATGAATTTTTTACATCTGGCAAAAGTCAAAGGGCTAGAGTTGAGTAGGTTGATATCTGGACCCTCTTTTCTTTTATATTGATCTGTGTTGTCCTTAGTGGTAGTAATATGCCATTTTTATGACTATAGTTCCACATAGTTTGAAGTCAAGTATACTTATGTTTTTTGTAATGAATGCTTTGGCTATCCAAGGCCTTTTGTGTTTCCACATGAATGCCAAGATTATTTTCTCTGTTTTTTTGTGAAGAATGACATTTGAGTTTTTATGGGGATTATGTTGAATATGCAGATTGATTGTGCTAGTTCATTTTCAAAATACTAATTCTTGCAATTCATGAGCATGAAAAGATATTGAGTCTTCCAAATGTCCTCTTCAGCTTTTCTTTGGTTATTTCAAAACTTTATTGTAGAGGTCTTCTGCTTCCTTGGTTTATTTTTGTTTCAAGGTAGTTTATCATTGTTATTTTTATATGGTAATTCAAATGGGATAGTTTCTCTGATTTCTTTTTCCTTTAAACAAGAACAACAAAGGGTGTCTAGGTGTTTCACTTATGTATGACTGGTTCCTACAGAGGCCAGAGGAGGGCATCAGAACCTTCGGAGGTAAGGCTACTGATGCTTATGTACTGCTATGTGGGTGCTAGGAATTGAACCCAGGTCCTCTAGAAGAGCAGCCAGTGCTTTTAACCACTGACCCATCTCTCCAGCGCTTCTCTGACTTCTTTCTTAACCCCATTATTACTGGTGTGCAGGAAGGATACTGATTTTTTTTAAATTAATTGTATATCCCACCACTTTGCTGAAAGTATCAGATCTACGAATTTCTCATAAAATTGTTAGAGGCTCTTTATGTCTAGGATTATACCATCTGCAAATAAAGACACTTTGATGTCTTTTGTTCTGTGTTAGTTACTTTTCTGTTGCTGTGACAAAACATGAGAGAATTATTTGGGCTTACAGTTACAGAGAGTTAAGTGTCCATAATGTGTAGGAAGCGAGGCAACAAGATCCAGGCATGGCTACAGGAAGAAGCAGAAGGCAGAGAGTAAAAGACAGTGGATAGTGAGCTTTGAGCTCTCCAGGCGCACTCCTACCCTAAACCAGTGACATACATCCTCAGCAAGGCCACATCTCTTAAGTGTCCTCAAACAGTACCACTAACTGGTGTCCAAGAACTCAAATGCCCAAGACAATGAGGGACATCTCATTCAAACAGCCACACTTTCCTGTCCCTGTCCCTTTTATTTCTGTCACTTGCTTTACTGCTGTACGACCTCAGGTGCTGTGTTGATTAAAGGCAGAGAAAGCAGACAGCCTTGTCTTGTTCTTGGTGTGACTGGAAATGCTTTGTGATTTTAATTTAATTTAATGCCGACTTTGGGTCTGTCCTACTCAGGATGTTGAGATACATTCCTTCCCTTTCTAGTTTCCTTGGGGCTTTGTTTATCAGGGGACCTTGGGTTTTGCTTGGCAAGTGCCTTTTCGGCATCCATCAAGAAGATGTGATTTCTGTCCTCCAGTCCATTATGGGGTGTATTACATTTACTGATTTGCATATCTTGAACCGCCCACTTCTCTGCGATAGAGCCAACTCGCTGGTAGTGAGTTGTCGTTGTTAGTGTGCTCTTGAGTTCAGCTTGCAAATATTTCATTGTGAGTTGCATGTTAATCAGATAGGTTGGCTTATAATTTCTGTTTTGTAGCTGCATCTTTTTCCAGTTTTGGTATCAATATAGGACTGGTTTTATAGAATAAATCTGATAGCATTCCTTCCTTTTCCATTTTATGGAATAGCTTTGTTTTACTTAAAAGGCCTGGTAGAACTCAGTGACTAATCCATCTGGACTCTTTTTGCAGCTGAGGTTTTATTGAAGTCTGTAAAATTATGGGAGCTTTTTATGTCTGCTTCTCTCTCAGTGCTCACTGTAGTTCTGTTTAAGATGTTTATCTCCTCTTGGTTTGATTTTGGTTTAATTATGCATCTATAAATGTATCCATTTCTTTTTAGGTTTTTCCAATGTACTGGGAGAGAAGTTTTTAAGGTTTGCTCCCATAATTTTACAGACTTCATTGATATTTGTTGTAATCTCTGCCTTCTTGTCTCTCATTTGATTAATTTGTGTCTTCTCTCTCACTCTTGGTTAGTTTAACCAAGAGTTTGTCAGTTCTGTTTTTTTCTTCCAAAGAACCAATTTTTGTGTCATTGATCTTTGTCTTTCTCGTTATCACACATTTATTAATTTCTACCTCTCTTTTATTTCCATCATCTACTGACTTAGGGTTTACCTTGTTTTTCCAAGTCCCTAAGGCCTATAATTACTTACTGTGGTATGAGTTTTTAATGTAGGTACTTGTAGCTGTAAATGCCCTCATGGAGTATGTCCCATAGATTTGATGTGTGGTTTTCAGTTTCATTAGAACCTAAAAATTTTAAATATTCTTGATTTCTATCATAACCTATTCAGTAGTGTATTGTTCAATCTTCCCAAAATCATGTAGTTTGCTTTACTGGCTTCTAGTTTTATTTTACTGTAGGAGATAGAATTCAAGTAATTTTTTTAGTTTCTCTGGATGTTTTAAGAGTGGATTTATATGCTATTATATGATCTATTTTAGAAAAGGCTGATTTGACTAATATGCATTCTGTATTATTTAGATAGGATGTTCTATAGATGCCTATCAGATCCATTTTCTTTGTGATGGCTTTTAACTCTAATACTTTTCTGTTTACATTTTGTTGGAATGACCTATCTGTTGATGAAAGTGAGATATTGAAGTTATCAAGTATTGTGTTGAGGTTAATCTTTATCTTCAGCAGTACTTGCTTAAAGATATTTAGTACGTCAATGTTCTGTAAATTTATGTTTAGAATATTAATATCCTCTTGATATTAAGTAGCCACTGATGTCCTCTTAATTAGATTCTTTTAAGTCTATTTTTTTCCAGATATAGAGCAACCCCACCTACTTGCTTGTCAGTTTGGTCTCTTTGGAATAGCCTTTTCCATTTACTCATCCTGAGGTTGCATTTGTCTTTGATGCTGAGGAGAGTTATATCCTGGTTTTTATTTGTATTTTTTATCGTTAGTCTATGGCTTTCAACTATGGGAACTAGAGATTTAAGCCACCATTTACTTATTTTTTATTGGATATTTTATTTATGTACATTTCAAATGTTATCACCTTTCCCGGTTCCCCTCCAGAACCCCCTATCCCATCCCCCCTCCCCCTGTTTCTATGAGGGTGCTCCCCCACCCACCCACCCAGTCCTGCCTCCCATTTACTTATTTTGACAGCTGTAATTTTATTTTGTATGATAGCTGTTTATTTCCCCCAAGAGTAGACAACCACGCCTATGTGTCACCCACCATTTTGGAAGTCTTATTTTCTGTGGCTTCGTAATGATATATCTGCCCCAGTTACTGTTCTGTTGCTGTGCACCAAGACCAAGACAACTCTTACAAAAGAAAGTATTTATCCAGGGACTTGCTTACAGTTTTCAAGCCTTAGTCCATACTCATCATCGGAGGAAGGCATAGTGCTGAAAGCAGCAGCAGAGAGTTTACATCCTGATCCACAGGCAGCAGGGAGAAAGAGAGAGAGAGAGAGAGAGAGAGAGAGAGAGAGAGAGAGAGAGAGAGGCAGAGAGAGGCAGAGAGAGGCAGAGACAGAGACAGAGAGAGACAGACAGACAGAGACAGAGACAGACAGATTGACAGACAGACTGACTGGGTCTGGCACAGGCTTTTGAAACCTTAAAGCCTACACCCAGTGACAGGCTTCCTCCAACAAGATCACACATTCTAATCCTCAAACAGTCCCATTCCCAGGTGACTAACATTCAAATATATGAGCCTGTCGGGGCCAGTCTCATTCAAACTACTACAATATACAAGAAATGGCATGCCTGGCTGGAAAATTGAAATATTTTGAGAATCTGTGCATATTATGAGTATGCTTTCCAATAATTAATAAAAATTTGAGCAGTTGACAAAGATGAGCTCATCCTCTGTGTGAGGTAGGTGTTACTTCTTAAAAGATCTTGACTCATTTTTCCCAAAACCCTGTGTGTTGGGACTTGTGACCATCTGTTCTATGCAGAGAAGCGAAAGCCTAGAAACATGGCAACCCTTTTCATTAAAACTCCAAAATCTGAGTAAAGAGCTCTGCTGCGTAGGAGGATGAATGACCTTTGTAGATGCCAGTCATTCCCAAATTCATTTGTAAGCTTGACACAGTTGTCAACAAAATCCCATAAGGGAAAACATAAACGTAAACAAAACATTTATCACATTCGGGGTGATGTTTCTAGGTTTTAAAGCAATAGATGGCATCATAATAGAGATGAAGTTGTGAAGGCTGGGAGCTCATGTGACCAATGGATGACGCTCTTGCAGACAACACAGGAGCCATGCTCATTAGTGTTTTAGGAATAAGGAGTGGATAGACACGTCAGGTTATCATGTTTCAAAACAAACGCCCTCAACTCACTGATTTACTGTGAATATTTTTAGTCTAAATCTCAAATAAGATTTTTTCTTTTTTCTGTGCTGCTGTAGGAAGTTGACAAGGGACATTTCAGCATCTTGTATTAGAATGTGTCTCGTGATCTTATGGCTCAGGTATGTTTTTGTGTAGTACTTAATTTTGAATGAAACAGGGAATATATATGCTCTAAACACATAGATAATTTTAAATATATGTTGATTTAACTGGGTAAAAATGTAGGTGGCTTAAGTAGGGAAAGGTTTATATTTCTCTGTATTGGGGGCAGGTGATTGGGATGTTATGATTGAGGGTCGATACAATTCAGTGGTCTGCTGTTTCTAGACATCTCCCCCCATCTCATGGATGTCTTCCCCATGGCTATGTATTTCAGCATGCAAGAGAGAGGAGGGCATCTGAAAACAGGCAGAAGTGACATATGCTTGCTGTCTTCTTAGCAGATTCTGCAAGATGCCACATGGTACTTACACTCCATTTTAATAGTTAGAGCTCTGAGCCCATGGATTAAATGCACAGTGTTTTGTGCCCAGTGAAAACTCAAAACTTGCATTATTATTGAAGAGAAAAGAGAGGCTACTGGGCTGTGGACAATTTCCACTTTATCATCTGTATTTGTGTGTGCCTACACATAAAAATTTACTCTTATAATAAGAGCAAATAACATATTTCCAATAATAGTCTGAAAAAAACAATCCCTTTAGGCTCTTTTAGTTCTGAATGTCAAACTTTTGTAATGAAGCATTATCAGGCTTAGAAGGTGCCTTTGCCTCTACTGTTCCCTTGACATCACTCTGCACATTCTGGAGGGCGGAGTGAGCAGGGGAGAGGAGAAGGTGGGCTGGACTTGGTGGAAAGAAGATAGACGCGGAGGTGTAGTAACCTCTCTTTCTGGAACAACCTTGAGAGCGTGAGCCAGCCTGTGGCTGGGCACTGTATCTAACCTTGTGTGCCCATCCTGAATAAAGGTTTCCTGAGAGGAAACCGTATGTTAGGAATGGAAGAAAACTCATTCTTTCCCGTTGCCTAAATTGAATTCTGAAAATGAGGCGCTTCTGATCAGCAGGACTCTGGAGGCAAAAATTGCTTCCTTAGGCATCGCTTAGCTCAGGAGCAGGTGCTTGAGACCCTGGTAAATGTTCAGGGACTGTGATGTGATAATGTTAGGGCTAAACCCGCATGGAACTCATAATTTCAAATTCTACTTATAACTTCATGAATGATTTCACTTAAGAAGAGCCACTACAGATGCATGCTCTGTAATTTATGTGGCGAGCTGTGTTCTTGATAAAAAATCGCTTGTCCTCTGTAATCTAGAGTGTCCTTTAAAATGCACAGAGACTTCTTCAAAACTTAGGACTGAAAAAAAAAATAAAAATAACCAAAGGATGATTCTTAAGATAAGTTTTCCTTAGTACATTTTCTTGTATATGGCAGAATCTAGCCATAAGTATGTAATAGCTTTTAACATGTAAAGCAATTGATTTTAATCAGCTTTTGAAGATGGGAATTGATGAGAAACATTAGAGAAGAAACATTGCTAAAACTTTACACTTACACACAAACACAGGCACGAATAAACATGTACACATGCACCCACATACACAAACATGTGCTTGTGTGTATGCATGCACACTTACATGAATAGAAGTTACCGGTGGTGCACGCTTTTAATCCCAGCATTTAGGAGGCAGAGGCAGGCAGATTTCTGAGTTCTAGGCCAGCCCGGTCTACAGAATGAGTTCCAGGACAGCCAGGGCTACACAGAGAAACCCTGTCTCAAAACAAACAAACAAACAAAAACCAACCAACCAAACAAACAAAAGTAAAAAGAAGTTACCCATGTCCCACCATCCTGATTGTAGTTACTTATTTTAGAATTCTAATTTAGAATTCTAATTTATTGCCACAGGCTAATAAATGATAGTGCGATAAGTGATTTTTAAGTATTTCACTTTAAAAGGCTGCTTTATGTTTCAAGGCATAATTGTGAAATCTATTATGAAAACATTGTCTTGATATGTGAATGAAGTATTTTTAGAGCCTCCGTGACCTCTTGGGGAACTGATTTTCTAATCTCCTAACAGTGTCTTTACCAAGTGTTCTGAACTATATTAGCTAGGGTATAATAGCCCTTTGGATGAATTATTATAGGTCTGTTTAAATGATCATTTGGAAAAGTTCATGAAAACCTTGCACAAAGAACTCTGGTTATTAGCTGAAAATTAACCATTTGAAAGCTATCCCAGCATTAGACATTTAAAAGAAATAGATATGAAATCATTCCCAGGAAAGCACTGGCTTCCATAAGAATCCATTCACTGCAATAGACTGGGTTTCCCACAGTTTGGGGACATGAGACAGCACTTACCTTGGGAGCTGTGGAGGCCATGTTGCATTACAGGATCCATTGAGTCCTCTGATGTTAAGGAACAGAGGGCTGTCCTTAGAGAGTATAGAGTGCAGAGGGTATTTGTCCTTGACTGTGTCTCCTCAGAGGTTAGAGTTAAAAGTCACAGACCTGATCTTTCTCTGTGGCTAATGGCATAATTGTAAATGATCACTATCCCATTCATAAATGTGTAACAGCCCTTCTTCATTCTCAGTCATTTCTGACAGATACTCCTTAGCTTCCTGGACAAAAGGCAGCACTTGCTTTGGAAGGCAGAGAGTACATGTTTGTAATACACCTAGCTCTAAAGCACATGCAAATGTCAGCTAAATGCAGGGTAGGATCTGCATCATATGGAACTCTAATGCCCTTTCTCCATCCTGTGTACAGCTCCGTGCCCTATGGTTTGCCTTGTTCTCTGTGAGCTCCCTCTGCACTGCTCTTGTATGAAATCTGGTTTGTAGCAGTACCCATCACAGTCCCATGGAAGGGAGCCACCTAGTTGCTGCTGCTTCTCCTGTGGCTGCTGATCCTGTCTACCTGCTTCTTGCAAGAACTTAACTGCATGTGTTTCACTGAGAGATCGTCCATGATAGTTTAGTCACCAAGGCATGTGTTGCCTTTGATGACTTGTGAGTTCAAAGTCTGTGGTGTTAGAGTCGGGGCTAGTTCCATCTGGAACATATGGCCTGCAAGCTGTCCTTGCTGATACCCACCAGTCTGAGGAGAAAGCTCCTGGGTTTTCTGTACTTTGTAGTCCCTCAGCCTTGGATTTTATGACTACCAAGCAGTTCTTTCTCTAGCACATCTAGACAGTCCCCTTTGGTCTTCTCTACTGGGTCATTCCCTAGCAGCTGACACTCCGTTGAAATTGTTCTTTCCAGGAACAAATGATTTGTTACTATGCAATCTTTAACCAATAAACTAATACTTTCCTAAATCCAGTAGCAACTTGTTTGCTTGTTTTTATGCCCTTTGTCTTTTTTGTGGAGAAGCCTACCAGGGTACAGAAAGACACACATTAATTTAATTTCAGGCTCTATCACAACATAATTTATCTTTCAAAGTGCCTCAGTAAGATATTTGTGCTTATACACACTCTACACACACATTTATATTATGTTATATTATACTATTTTTTCTGCATTTCCTGTTATGTGTATGAGTTGAAAATAATACATATTGTTGGACCAAGGCAGAAAATATATTCCACAAGGAGAGATAGCTTATTTTGCCAATTAAAAGAATTTCACAGCCTGGACTCCACAACTCAATAATTATAATCCAATTTTCTTTCCTTCGTTTTTCTGAAGGGAATAACAGTAACTATGCTATCTGAGATCCTGCACTACCTATTGTTGGGCAGGCACTGTTGTAACTGACTAGCATTTATCAGCTAAGCTGGCTGACAGGTGCCCGCCCACTTGTGTACCATTGTTACCCATGGAACACACCCCCTGCGATATGAAGGATATACTTGCTAAGTATCACAGGGCCAGTGATGGTGGAGTCAGGATTTTATTTTGCTATAGCTAGATCTATGAGTGTGCATTAAAATACATGTGAAAGGCAAGAAATTTTGACTGCATTTTAAATCCTACAAATAGAGGTTAGTGTTAATTATTAACAGGAAAACCATACATGCGGTAGATTTCTACATTATTAAAGATTCATACAGAGCCTTCCAAATTCTGATTTATAGGCATACACTAATTTTACAAAAAGGATATTCATACATATATAAGCATACAGTTGTTATACATAAAACAAAAAAAGCATCCAGCAGAATAGTAAAACCAGTGGTTGCTGCCAAATTTGGCTTTGTGGTTGATTTGATTTGTGTGAATGTACATTTGTTTGATAAGCCTTTCTCACTTAGCACGTTATTTAGTATTTGGGGAAAAGGTTGCTTACAATTGCAGCAATTAGATGAAAAGTGCTGTCTTTAAAGATATCTTGTTTTACTAAATGACACAGACCAGTAATTCCAGACAATAAGGTTCAAAAATCTCCTCTGTAGCTAGTGAGATGGCTGAGCGGGTAGAAGTGCTTGCATCCAATCCTGATGAGCTGAGTTTGAGCTACAGGATCCACGTGGTAGAAAAGAGAACTGATCGCCACAGGTTGTCCTTTGACCTCCACATGTATGTGGGCCGAAGCGTGTGTGTGTGTGTGTCCATATACATGCACAGACTGACATACACATTTGGTAAGGAGATATGAGGGAGAGAGAAGGTCATCTCTGCAGCCACTCTTGTGGGATCACTTCTACATCACTGCTGTCTTTTGGCACAATGATTTTACAAATGACACAGTTTGAGGATCTGAACCAATGATCAGAGTTTCATTGGTGTTCTTCCCTAGCCTCAGGGAAAATCCCATCTCATTCCGTTGATTTATTTCAAGCAATCTGCCTACATAGGGAAGACTATCCCGTGTGGTATTCTTGTTTCTCTCCCTTTAGTGACTGCCTTATTAGTACAAGGTTAAAAACACATTGTAAGTAGCTTTTTCATGTACAGCTGTTTAATTTTGTTTTGTTCTGTGGTACAGATAGTGTTCTGACTCCTGTTAGTACAAAAGGAATCGGATTCTAGAAAGATTTTTTTTTTTAATTTATTTGAAGACAGTAAAGTTTTTAAGGAGAAGTAACATCTTAGTGTCTTCTCAATGGTTGAGGAAAAGAAGCCAGGAGGTCTGTATGTATCTCATTTTGGCTCTTTTGAGTGTAGAGTTGCTGCTTTGTGGGCTACTGCTAACACTGAGGCAGCTCCTGCTGCCTGCACTGGTGGTGTAGGTGACACGGGTGACAGGGATGGGGCTCGTGGCACTGAACTGACTCCCACCCTTGCTGTAGCCCTTTTCTGAGCACCCAGGGGGCCAACAGCATGCTGACCCTGAGCCTGAGCTCTTCACTGGTGATGCTGATCTCCATACTGGTAACATTGTCCAGCCTGCTCCTGATGCTAACCTGGCTCTTACCTCCTCCTACCTTCTTGCTCCGACAAGAGTGACAGCGTTAGTACTGATCCTGAATCTGCCCTAGGAGGATGTTGTGCATGGTTGGGAGATTCTGTGCGGATCTCTTGCTTTCTATCAATTGTAATCAAAGCACACAACTCCATTCTGGCGTTGTAGGACTGACATGTTTGTTTGGGTTCCTTTATTTTCTTTGTGAGACAGTCTCACACTTTTCCTCAGGCTGCCCTCAGATGCATGACTCTCCTGCCTCTACCTCTTTTGATTCAATTACTCCGATGGTAGTATGGCGCTGGAGATCTCAGTTGCTTCTTCTTTCCTGGTCAGAGCAGAAAACTTGAAGCGTGATCCTGTTACCTCAGTTGTCATGGGCACTTTGATCCCCCATCTTATCTGCATTGAGCTGGCATTTTTAAAGAATTATAATGTTTGGGTAGCATCTCTTTATATTTGTCCTGTGACTTTCTTGTTTGGTCTAGCAGAGCTCGATCTGTGAATTGGTGGCTTTCTTGTAACAGCTGTAATAAATTGCCACAGATGTAGTGGCTCAAGACAATGCTTGGTTACTGTTTTACAGCCCTGTAGCCACAGGTTGAGATGTAGCAAGCTTGATCAGCTGTCTTCTTAGCTTCACACAAGGTCCAATTCAAGGCACTGAATGTGATATGTCTTTTCTGAGGTCAGAGGTGAACCATTCAAACTGGCTGAATTCTGCTCCCTCAGTGGCACAACAGAGCCTCATCCTGCTGACTCCTGTCTGGGACTGGTCCTTGCCTCTCTGTGCTGTTTGCATTCTGACATCCATATGGCCCTCTCTTGCAACAGCAGCTTGAGCCCCCTCTAGGGAACCTTTGTCTTCCACTCTATCACATTTCCATGCTTTTAGAGCTCATATGATTAGATCCGCCTTGTCCAGACAATCCAGAATAATCTCCCAGCTCCACTAGCAAAGTCCCCATTGCATTGTAAAGTAACAGATCCACGAATTTCAAGGATTAAGGGCCTCTTCTGAGGGCTGCTTTGCCTACCACCATAAGCTAGTATTCCCATACACACCAGTCTCTATGTGGAGCCCACACCCACACAGTAGAGATGGAGTCCTGACATGAGACTCTGTGGAATCTCCTTGGGAATGTACACAATGGCTGTTGGTATTTGTGGATTTAAGACAGTATGATAATGAAAGTGGGAAATGGAGAAGGCCTTACTGGGGAGGGTGTAACCATGCGGGTCCTTGAAACTACTTTGGATAGGAGAAGAGTTAGAGAAGGCAAGACAAGCTTGATGAACTTGAACAAATGTGGAGTCTAATCAGGCCTGATGCTTGGCTGTGCGGCAGAGAGGCTCTGTGGACTGGGGAAGAAGTAGAGCACTCACATCACAGTTTTGCCAGGTTCATGGAATTTAGGTAGGATTTTCTTTTTCTTTCTTTCTTTCTTTTCTTTTTTTTTTTTTTTTTTTTTTAGGATTTTCTAAAATAAGAAATTCACTTTCAGTGAGAGTGCAGCATGAGCAAATGAGTATTTCAGGAAGGTTAGTTTAGTAGTGACATTTGGGAGGGGCTCGAGACAGAGAAGGTGATGGTGTGGTGGTATGAGACCAGGTCTGGACCATCCTCATCAGCACAATGCCTTCTTTCTTAGAACATCCTAAATGTAGACTGAGATGTCTGTCATTTCCATCCTGAAGTATCCAGCACCTGTTTCATTAGGTCTTTCATAAGTAGCCCTGCCTTTTGGTCTTGTTCTTTGTTATGACTCCCGGGCTTATGATGTCAACAAGAATGGAATACCTACTGGCTGTGTCAAGCAGGCTGTCAGTGCTTTTGAAGCAGTTTTCAGGACTTGTTCAGTATCGGAAAAGACTGCCTTGTCTATTTGAGTACAGAGAGCTGAAAATTAATGACGTGAATAGAAGCAAATTCTAGTCTTTCATCCTGATCCTATGCTCTGTCCCTGAGGTTGCTCTGGTGTTGAAAGGAGGCAAGGAGTCAGGGCTGTGAGGTGCAAGGTGTGAGGTGTACATGTATGAGTGCATGGTGCATGTGGAGGCCAGAGGGCAGCGCCAGGTATTGCTTAAGTTGTTCTTCAGCTTAATCTCTGACCCAGAGTCTCTTACTGGACCTGCTGCTCACCAGCTTTGCTAAGCTAACTATACAATAAGTCCCATGAATATGCCTGGCTTTTGCTTCATTAGCATTGAGATTATAGGCATGCACTTTCATGTTGACGTTTCAGTGTGGATACTAGATATCAGAAGACCCTTATGCTTGCGAGGTGTGCATTTTACCAACTGAGCCACCCCCTCTCCTCTTAAGATTAATTGATAGATTCTTACATGTACATCCTACAAAAGATAAATATTGTCTCTGCTAAGTATAAATTACACACACACATACATATACACACACACACACACACACACACACACACACACACACACATGGCTTATTCAGGGAAACTTGAGATGTCCCATAAGTCAGTGGAGGGTGGTTGGGGACACCTTAGGCTAACCTTTGAGAGCCTTCTTATTTTCTCTCTTCTTCAATCCTGCCAGAAGCCAGAGATGGGGAGGTTACAGCAATGGAGCTGCAATCTCAGCTCCATTTAATCACTAGGAAAGTTTGGGCTTCGGGGGGTTTACAGTGCCCTTTCCAAAGCTTGGCCTTGCTTTGTGATGATTTCCATATCGATCCTCTGCAGTGGGGTGAGATTCACATGTGCTCACATCGATGAGGGCGACCAGCCTTTTCTATGGAGATCTGATTAGTTTAAGTTCAGAGCGGCATTGTGGACATGGCTTTGGTAAAGGTTACGAGCACTCTTTGGCTCTGAAATTGCATTTCAAAGTAAGAGGTCCCTGAGGGCTAGTTTGACTTATTTAATTACACTGAACAGGACTTGGTAACAGTTTTATAAAATCCCTCTTCAAGACACATTTGTAATTTAATACAAAGTGGTAAATTGGTAAACCTTTAACATTTGTGTCAGGAGACAAGTGATAGAGATCAGGATTAAATAAAGGGAAAACTTTGGGTGTCATGTTTGAATTAGAAATGATGAAGTTGTCATGTATTTTTGATCAAAATTTAAAGTGAAATCTGGCAAACATACACACAGTTGACTGGAATGATCTAATTGTTAAAGGGGCAGCAAATGAAACTTATTTCTTTCCACTTAACAGTTTCAGCTGTCTTATAATATGCAAGGATGCATGCTAGGAACCAAATGCTAGAGATGTAGTCAGTGCTGGAGAGCCTCCAATCGGGGTGAGACACACAGACTTGGCCCCAGCAAGATGTGCTAACACATTGCAGGCTGTTGCTAATTGTTAGCTAGTGACCGGAAGTGACCCTTCTTCTAAACCCCCTACCTGGTGAAGACTACCAATCCTTCTAGGCTTAGCCTGGGCCCTGAAGACTCCTGAGAGTCTTTTAGCTACTCTTTATCTACAGAATGCAAAGTGTGCTTCTGCCCCAGGGTTTGCAGGGCCTCTGTGAGCACAGGGTAATAACATGAGTATAGAAAGGGCTAGCCTGGGACTCCCGGCCTCCTAAGGAGAGAGAGACAAATGCACCATCACTGAGAAATCAGAATATTTCAATATAAAGTAAGTATAGTACTTGGAAGCAACCTGTTGAACTTATATTTGAGAAGTGTACCCCTTTTTTATCTTTATTTATATCAAGTCAGAAATTAAAACCAGGACAAGCAGGACCTTTCTCTTGGACAGGCATCAGTTCCGCACCAGGGCTGGTGTTGCCTCTTCCTCTGTATCCTATAATGACTGGATGTAATATTTTTGTCTACTGTAGTGGATTCCTTTCTACAAACCCACTTTCATTTCACCAGCCTCATCTAATGATAGGCATACAGATTTCGACCACAAAGGTCATTTGCCTGCACCACATGGAGGGTTCTAACACAGTGTTTGGGAATTTGTAATCTTTTCTGTCAGCTGAAGACCTCCACATTTTCTTTTACTTGTAGTTGACCTACAGTTAAGATAAACTCATTTACTCTTACTTTGGTGCCATGAGTGTTTATTGAGCAAGTGTCATGAACCAGGAAGTATGTCAGGGGTTGGCACTGACTGCTTTAGAGGTGGTACCCCACTGTGTAGATATGGGGAAGATGGAGAGTAATGAGGTGAGGGTGGGATGAGGTCCCATACGGATTTCAGAGGACAGCAGGACATAGGAAAGGAGAGTGTGATGCTACAGGCAAGGCAGCCAGCCAGGAGCTCTGTGGGTGAAATATGTACCAGACACTGGAATGCTGGCCTGTAGGGAAAGGGTAGACAGTCACCAGGAGGGATTGTGCTCCACACATTGGTGCCAGTGGAAAAAGGGAAGCCTGAAAAGATTTTCAGATTGTGACTGGCCATAACTGGGGGCTCTGCAGAGAAAGCCAAATAGACATTTGGCTTGAGGAAGGAGGGTGAACCGTATCATCGTCTACATGTTTAAAGGGGAAATGCTAGGTTGGTGCTTATATTTGGCCACTGAAGCTTCGGGGCAGGAGGAAGCATGAGTTTTCTTTCATTAAGTGAGTCCCACACCAGGAAACTATGATCCTGATGTGGACTAGGTAGAGCTCATCCCATGTGGGATTTAAACTGTCATGGCCCCTGACTATTACGACAGCCAGTGCAACACGGACCCTGACCAGTGCAACATGGACCCTGACCAGTGCAACATGGACCCCGACCAGTGCAACATGGACCCTGACCAGTGCAACATGGACCCTGACCAGTGCAACATGGACCCTGACCAGTGCAACATGGACCCTGACTAGTGCAACATGGACCCTGACCAGTGCAACATGGACCCTGACCAGTGCAACATGGACCCTGACCAGTGCAACATGGACCCTGACCAGTGCAACATGGACCCTGACCAGTACAACATGGACCCTGACCAGTACAACATGGACCCTGACCAGTGCATCAGAATCACTTACTTGTCTCAGTAAACTCTAAATGCAGTGAGATTTCTTTTTCTTTTACAAAAATTATTTATTTTTTATCACGTGTGTGAATGTGCACGTGTATGTATGTATGTATGTATGTATGTATGTATGTATGTGTGTGTGTATATATGTGTGGGCATGTGTTGTGGTTAAAGGACAACTTGTGGGAGTCGCTTTCTTCTTTCTACCATGTGGTTCCCAGGGATGGAACTCAGATTGTTGGGTGTGGTGGCAAGCTCCTATATCCACTGAGCCATCTCACCAACCCCCGATGTGATATATTTGTTAAGAGTTTACTCTTTATTTCTTTTCGTTCTTCCTTTGGGACCAGTACAGACAGCATCTGCCTGGCACCAGCTGGGAGTGACATTCTGAACACTAACACGGTCTTATGTAAGTAATCAGGGTGAGGGATTTAATGCAAACTTATTCTAATTCCCTCATTTCAGGCAGGCTCTGGTTGTGCGCTTGGTCTCCTACCTACCCCTGTGCCATGACTGAGAGGCTGTGGTCCTGCTCTCTGGTGATGATGTTGAGTGTGGGTTCTGGTTCCTGTCCCATGCTTGCATTCCAGAGATTAGAGACCTGCAGTGCCCATCCTGTGCCATGTCACACATCAGCTGCACTGACAATGTTGATTGACTCATTCATTGAAAAAGCAGCTCCTGAGAAGATGGCAATTACAGGAAGAGCTGCCCGAAGGAAACGGGCTAAGTGGATATATGGGAGGAGACCTTTCCAGAAAGAAGCAGCAGCAACATTAATTGCTTGAGACATGAGAGGTGAGGTCAGGGACACCAGATTGTGTGGGGCCCTTCCAGAGCATTAGCTGATGTGATGGCAAGCCACAAGAGGATTCTGAGTCATTGCAGAAATGACAAGATCCTACTTATATCTTAACAAAGTGACTCTGGTCGCTGTGTTGAGAACATTGTGATGGGATGAAGAATGAGAACGAGAGATCAATTAGGAGGCAGTTTAAATGATGAATTTATAAACAAAAGACTACGAGATAATTGGATCAGGGCCTCACAAGGGAGAGAGCTGAACTATAGGATTTGGGAATGTGTTTTAAGGGTTGTGTTGGTGGGATTTACGGACAGATGGAGGCAAGGGAGACAGGAAGAGCATTCATACATGAGTATACACACTGCCTATAAATGAATGAAAGTCTGGAGAGATGACGTAGCAGTTCAGAGCAAATACTGTTCTTCCAAAGGGCCTGTGTTCAGAAGCTCCTAGAACTCAGGCTCCAGGAGATTTGATGTTTCTGGCCTCTGTGGTTACACACACACACACACACACACACACACACACACACACACACAGAGAGAGAGAGAGAGAGAGAGAGCGAGAGAGAAAGAGAGAGAGAGAGAGAGAGAGAGAGAGAGAGAGAGAGAGAGAGAGA
>JADRCD010221394.1:0-11008 GCA_019843815.1 Montemys delectorum
TTTGGGAGGTTCTGAAATTTCTATAAATTGACCTAAATTTTAGTTCTCTCAAGGTCTATGCTGTCCCTATTAATCAAAGGGGACAAATTCAAATCTCTTTTCACGATTTATTTAGTAAACACTGTTGACCTTGTTACTGTATACAAGGCTTGGGATAGGTACAGCAGCTGCTGCAATGAAAAGTCCAGTCCATATCTACAAAATATGTCAGCCTAGTGGGCCTCATATTCAACCTACAGCTAAGAAGAAAAAAACCAAACAGTTTATTTACTATTGCAGTACAAAATACTTACATGTCAGATAGGTACACAGGGGACCATCTCACCCAGCCCAGAGTTTCTCACAGTTTAACAGATGGAGAAATTGATCCAATCAAATCAAGTAAAGGAGAGTAGAAAGACCATCAGAAATGACCCCAGAGCCATGGCACATGTAACAGAAGATAGCAAGAGAGAAGGTGTCAAGTATTGGCCTTTGAGCTCTAGGTTCACATGAGACAATGGACCCCATGAGCTACCATGAAGGCTCATGAGACCACCAAATACACGTATATTCACCCACACTGATGGAATGCCACTGAAGGATTTTTATGCAAAGAAATAGCACAATCCAAATGGCATCTAGAAGGATCACTCTGACATTGGGAGGAAGAAAATATCCCTATTGAGAAAGATTTTAAAACCCCATTGCTGAGGGCAAGGTGATCAGAAAGAATGACCTCAGCATGAAATCTCTTGTTCTGGGAACTAAATTCTAAAAATAGTATAAACAAGACAGATCACAATGCTCTCAAAGTAAAACAAATTATTTGAATCACAGACCTAGGTTGGATGGAGCCTCACAGTGACACTGGACCAGGTGTCTACAAGATTGTACAGAATCATCCCTTGAGATCTTCAATAGATTGGTTCTAGGACACTTGTTGCAGTGTGAGCCAATTTGTGAGTGCTAGAATTGAACCTAGGTTCTTTGGAAAAGCAGTCAGTGCTCTTAACTGTTGAGTCATTTTTATTTTATTTTATTTTATTTTATTTTATTTGTTTGTTTGTAGTGGATCAGGGATCAAGTGCTCTAGTTTTTCTTGTCTAAAAACTGGCATGTTCATGTAATAAGGACACATGCTCCACTATGTTCATAGCAGCCTTATTTATAATAGCCAGAAACTGGAAAGAACCCAGATGTCCCTCAACAGAGGAATGGATTCAGAAATTGTGGTACATCTATACAATGGAGTACTATGCAGCTATTAAAAACAATGAATTTATGAAATTCTTAGGGAAATGGATGGATGTGGAGAAAATCATCCTGAGTGAGGTAACCCAGTCACAAAAGAACACACACTATCTGATAAATGGTTATTAGCCCAGAAGTTCAGAATGCAGAAAGAACAACCCACAAACCACAAGAAGAAGGAAGACCAAAATGTGGACATTTAATTCCTTCTTAAAAGGGGGAACAAAATACCCATGGAAGGAGTTGCAGAGACTAACTATGGAGCAGAGACTCAAGGAAGAACAAGCCAGCCTAATATAGCTGTCTCCTGAGAGGCTCTGACAGTACCTGACTAATACAGGTGTAGAGGCTCACAGCCATCCATTGAACTGAGTACAGGGTCCCCAATGAAGGCGATAGAGAAAGGACCTATGGAGCTGAAGGGTTTGCAGCCCCTTAGGACGAACAACAATTACTAACTACTACCCTCAGAGCTCCCAGGGACCCAACCACCAATCAAGGACTATAAATGGTGGGACTGATTGTTCTGGCAGCATATGTATAGTAGAGGATGGCCAAGTCGGTCATCAATGGGAGGAGAGGCCCTCGGCCTTGTGAAGGTTCTGTGCCCCAGTGTAGGGGAATGCCAGGGCCAATAAGTGGAGAGGGTGGGGTGGCAGGCATGGGGAAGGGGGAGGCAACAGGGGTTTGTTCTGGTTGTTTTTATTTGTTTGTTTGTTTTTTGGAGGGGAACTGGGAAAGGAGAAATCATATGACATGTAAATAAAGTAAATATCTAATAAAAAAGCAGAAGTAAAACAACATATATGTTCACGAATGAAGCAATGATTAAACAAACCATACTCTATTCATTTAATAGAATTAGCTGTGCAAGTGAGGTGATTTTTATAAAAGCCTATTACAGTTAAAAAAGAAAAACGGGCATGTTCAGCTCCCTGCTACAGATAGTATCTGTACAGATAATACAGAGAGATACAAACACAAGCTGATCACACACTCTTCTTTGCATTAAATCATTTCCAAGTTACTAATGACATCCAATACAAAATGCTCATGCACAGTTGTAATAGTTCGTTTAGGGAGTAATGACAAGAAAAGAAGTCTATACATGATACATGTGCAGTACATGTGCAAGTATCATAAGCCTACTTATCGTTTCCATTTACCACTGGTGGACTCCACAGATCCAGATTCTACCAACAAGTAGAAAGGGCTGCCGGCATAGCCAAGGCAGCCAAGGCTGGGGAACTGAAGAAACCATTCCTGTAACAGAGTCTGTGGTGAGTGGTAATTAGAACCAGGTGGCATTAGGGAGGGGACTGCAGGGTGACGAGCCATTGAAACGAACACCTTCTCCCCCATTTCCTTATGCACAGTCATTTTAACATTGATCTTCCTCAAGCAGAGTAAGAGCAAAGTGAGAGTCCAATTATATTTACATATTTTAATTTATTTTTATTTTTTTGTCCATTGGTGTTCTACCTGCACTTATGTCTGTGTAAAGGTATTAAGTGCCCTGGTACTGGAGTTACAGGCAGTGTGAACCACCATGTGTATGCTGGGAATTGAACCTGGGTTCTCTTGAAGAGCAGTCAGTGCTCTTAACTGCTGAGCCATTTTTATTTTATTTTATTTTATTTGTTTGTTTGTTTGTTTATGGTGGATCAGTTATCAAGTACTCTAATTGATTCTGTAATATCAAATTACACAAATCTCTGAATAAAACTCCAGTGGTCTTTGCTCCACTCTGGTTCCAGAATACTGTAGAATTTTACTTTATAAGGAGGGATAAATGAACAAAGGCCAGGCTTCTAAAAAGAGCAAGGAAGAATTCTTGAACAAAAGGACTCAAAAGTCTAGAACAATAATGAATGTGAAAGCTATAAACATGGACATAGCTATCCTAATGTCAAGAAATAACTGCAGATGGGATGACTACCAACAATAAGTATTTTGATGTATTTTTCATATAATGACAGCTACTTATAAAACACTCATGGCATGCCAGATATTACTTTCAAAACATTCTTACAGGTCCTCACAGTACCTCTGTGAGGTGGATGCGCTTATTGTTTCCATTTCACAGGTAAAAACACTGAGTCACAGAGGGATGATAGTAATCCACTATCACTATCAACTGAAACCAGGGTGTTTGCCCTTCTAGTCAACATCCAGGAAAATCGCATCTGGGTTGCGTTTTGTCTCTGTTGATATTATTAACAGCGGATTCAAATGAGATTTTGAATAATTTGTTTTGAGTTGGAAGCATATGCCTCGTTCTTAATTCACACTTTGGGGAATTTTAATTTCTCATTGTGCTTTCCTTTAGCCTGTATTATTTGCACAAGCATGATTAAAATATCTAAAATAAACACTGGCTTTTAGATAAACAGCTGCTTAACAGGCAATCTCGGAGAAAATTGAGGATGAAGTCCCTTTTTCACAAAATATCTCTCATCTCATGTAGGAATTTATTTCTGTTTTTTGTGAACCCAGGGGCTTAGAAATAGACATATTTATTTAGTTTGGCTGGAGTCTAGTGTGTGTTGCTTGGTCTATTCTTTTGAGTTTATTGTATCTCCTAATCTTCTACACATGAACCAGAGATCCCAATGGTGGGGGCACTGGAAAAATCCAAACAAACGATAAGTACTGGCTGTAAGATTCCTTGTAAATGGAGTGCTTAATGAAGCAGTACTTACAAGTGTGAGTTGGGAATGACTGGCTATGGTGACGCTGCCAAGTTACACGCTACAGTGGATACCATAGCAGAAGTTCTTTCATCTTACTGCCTTAAATATTTGTGATCAGTGGTTTGTATGATGAAACAAATTAACAAAGTAGTTCCTTGCTTTGTAATGTGAACATGATTTTTATAGTGATGGTAGAAATGAGTATAGAATGCCCTTGCCCCCTAGAGCTTCCATCATGAGCTGTCTTTTCTGACCTACTCTTTCAGAGTTCAATAAAAATGACTCCAGCTACTTCCCTTTGTGTCCACTAAACAGCTCGGCAGAGTCTTTCTCCATCATATATTGACCGATGCCCTGAAGCATTCGGGGCTCAAGTACCAAGAGTGGGACAAATATGCTTCAAATTGCCCAAGTTCTCCACTGGCTTTAAGCCTTGGCTGAAGCAGGATTTTTTGTGCTCACAGGCACTCTCTTTTCCATTCACAGTCCACTCACTGGGCATATGTTTATTAATCACCTTCTATGCTGTGGAGACAGAGAGTAAGGATGGCAAGGCAGAAAAACACAGCCTTTCCTCTCCTAGAGACATCAAACTGGTAGGAAACACACGGTCTCAATGGAGCATGGAGGCAAAGCTAGTTCGAAATGAGAATCCATGAAGAGTGTAAGTAGGAGAGAAAATACTTCAACATAAGGAGGCAGTTCTTCTTGAGTGAGGGAGTTTTGCTTAATTCTTTCAAATTAAGTACTCTACTTTAAAATCTGTTTTAGGCTTAATTTGATGAGCAAAAAAATATTTCATACAGAAAAAAATTTTCAACGGAACATGCTTTCCAGTTTGTTCAGTATTTTTGTGGTTGTCTTCTGTCCCTTTCATGTTTATTAATATCAAAATTTTTCACAGTTATTCTTCAATTAAGGGCTACTTTTTAGGCAGTGACACGAAATCATATGTAAGTAGGTCCCCTTTAAGACACATCCTCTTGAACTCCCATAGGCAGACAACTTTCTGACCTTACAGAGGCCTCAGGAAGCCCCCACTTCCACACTGCCCTCCATGCGTGCTCTTCAGCCTCATCTCCTTCGCCAATTTTATGAGCAGAAGCCAAACAACAGAGCCTTTAGTAACATGGAAGTTTAGAGAAGTTCATGAATTGAGCCTCTGATTCTCCTGCAGTAGCTCGAGTGTCCATTAGTAGATAGATGATATAGACAGATGATATAGACAGATGATAGATAGATGATAGACAGACAGACAGACAGACAGACAGACAGACAGATAGATAGTGATGATAATAGATAGATGGTAGTTAACCTATTTTCACTCCTGTAAAAGAGACCAAAAATTAATCATTATAACAATTCTAGAAAAAAAGCCGTTATTTCCAAACTCCAGAATGACTTTAAAGGGACTGGCACGAGCAAACAACCAAAGCCTATACAGATGTCTGAGTCAGATTCAGATTCAGGGTAGAAGTTTATAGTCCTCATGTCTTAAAGTACTAAATATATTAAACAATAAAAATTATAGCAAGTGTTCATTAGAGAGAACCTACAAAGTCTAGGACTTTTAAAGGGGGCTAAATGCCATCCATGTGAGCCAACAAATAAAAGTGTGAGCGTTCTCTGTCGATCAGACTATGGCATACCGCTGTCCCGAGGATCTTGCTGGATTCACAGAGCATTGTGTTGAGGATTTCACACACATCTTGTCAAATTTTTCTATAGCTTTATAATACTTTAATTACTGCATCATGACTTAACTGTTCTGTAATTTCCATGTATTAAGTAAGCCCCATATGTGCCATTATGTTATAATGAGTGATTTGCTTTAATAATAACTTATTAGACATCAAAAGGACTCTAATAACTACAGAGCAAGATTATTTTTGAAAGTTGAAGACAAAGGTACATTTCTGTAAGACAGAAATTACAGATTTTCCTTGGTTTCCCATCTTTATAGTATTTCTTTATATGGCCAATTAGATACTTACTCTCTCAGCTCTTTGCTGGCAGACCCTTTGTTCAGCAATTCCAAATACATTTCATCATTGACTGTTTCTGCCCTTTTTTATTTGGTCATTTTGGTTTTGGAGATAGGTGTCTAGAGAAAGCCTCAAAGACACCATGCAGCCCAAACAGGCCTCCAACTCATATCTCTCCCCCGGGATGTCAGGTGTGTTACACCACACTCATTCATTTGCTGTCCTTTATTGGAATCTGTTAGCTACTGTCACTGCATAAGAAGTTACTCTGAAACTTAACATCATACTGTAGACACTTTCTGATTCAAGGGATAGCAATGAATCCATATCCAGATGCAGACTAGCAGAACGCTGATCCAGCCATTCATGATGTTCTGGTGAAGATGTAAAGTAGGGATGCAGTCATCCAATACTCCAGGTGCTACTGACAGGAGAATCTGACAGCCCCTCAGTGGGCCTGTTTCACTTGGATGAACCTCTCGAGAGCACTACTCACAGTATGGTAGCTGCTTTCCCCAGAGTGTGAGGTACAAAGGAGGTAGAAAGTGTGAGGCTATCCAAAACAGGATCAAGAGTCTTAATCATATCAATATGCTCACTTATTTTTTTTTTTACTTTACATAGATAAGCTTTGGTGCAAAGCAGGAGGTCACACTCAAGAATAGGTTCTATGAGAAGAGATTTAGATTCTACTCTAAAACTGTAAAACCTGCAATACTGGCTGATGACCATGCATGAGAGTTTTTATAGAGCCCTAAAATATGAGCATAATAATCATTTATGCAAAATTTCTTCAGGGGGTGGGGTGTGCTTGTTTGTGTAGTTTGCTTGTGACAACCATACATGATGCCCTGGATTTAATCCCTATGAAATGGACAAAGGAAGGAAGGAAGGACGGAAAGACAAATTAAGGAAAAAAAAAACATTTCTTCAATCACTCATTCCTATTTAGAAAACTATTGTCTAGTAAATTTTGATAGTCTCACAGCCTATAAAAATGCAACCTCACTCCTAGTTTTAATATCTAAAGAAAGTCTTTAAATTGTTCATGTCCCTATCAGGGAATGGTGCAAAAAAAAAAAAAAAAATCCTGTGCAGCAGAATTTGTGACATCAATAAAGTATGCAAACAATCCAGGCACGATCAATAGAAGAAAAAAGACAGAACAAAAAACTTGTGGGGTATTGGTGTAATAAAATACTACATATCCCATCCAAAACCCTGAGAAAAGCAGAATGTACAAGCCACCCAGCTGTGCCTGTTAACGTCAAAAGCAAGACACAGAATATAAGCATGTACACTGTAATTCCGTTAGTCTAATAGTCATAAAAGATAAATAATATATCATTTATAAGTACATTTATTTTAAGTAAAACTATAAAGTAAAGAAAACATATGAGGAGAATAATAATTCTCTGAGGAGAGAGATGCCAGTGTTCTCAGGAGAGTGCAGAGGCACTACTAACATATTGCAATCTTTGGTTTTTAGTTTTAGTTTTTAGAGGCTAAAAGCAACATTTATTTTTCTCACATCTCTGTAGTTTGGGAAGAGGTTTGTAGGACCAGTTTATCTGAGAGGTAGTTGGAACGGTTGCCCCTAGAATGAATGATCTACCTGCACTCTGTCTCACTCATGCCACTGTTAAGAGGGAGCTAGCCTTGGGTTCTTTCTATAGGAACTCTTTTTGGAGTAGTCTGGCTTCATCACAGTATGGTGACTGCAATGCAAGAAGACTAAGCGTCTTAAGAAACAGGAAGAGAATGAGCTGCTGGAAGTCTAGCCTTGTAGACTTGCATAGCCTGACTTCTATGGTCTTCTATTGAGCAAAGAACTAGAGTCCAGAATGTGATCTGTCTTTACACGCATTTTACATTGATTTGGTGTGTGTGTTGTGAGGGGTACATACGCCGTGGTAAGCATGTGCAGAGCAGAGGGAAATATTTACCAGTCTACTTTTTACTTCTCCCATGTGTACTACAGGGACTGCTCTCGTATCATCAGGACTGGCAGCAAGCATCTCTACCTGCTAAGCTTTTTCAGTGGCCCCTTGATTTACTTTCTTCTACTTCTCCAATCTCCCCCCAGATCTTCTCCACCTTCCCAACCACTCCTGGACATGGGGCCTGCCCTGGAGTATGGTTGATATACCCAGTGTCACTGCACTAGAGAAAACTAATTTTCTCTTTTCCAGCAGGTGTCAACTGCACAGAACTCTTCTTAAGTGGGATGAGACTTTGTGTCCTCTTCCTCTTCTCATGCCTAGATTCTGTCTGGCCTGAACCAGTGAGGGCCTTATGTGCTCTGTCACAGTGTCTGTGAATTCAAAGGAGCTTTGCTCATGCTAATTCAGCAGGCCTTGTTTGCTTGGTGTTCTCCATCCTTTCTGCCTCTTATACTCTTTCCTCCTCCTCTTCTGCATAGTTCCCTGAGCCCTGAGGGAAGGAAAAATCCCAGCTCAAAGGCCTAGAAAATGTTTTGAACAAAACCATAGAAAAATCTCCTAATCTTGAGAATGAGATGCCTGTAAAGGCACAAGAAGCACAGATCACTAAATAGATTGATCCAGAAAAACCAAGTCCCCTCGTCACATAATAATCAAAACAATAAATATAGAGAACAAAGAAAGAATACTAAAAGCTGCAAGTGAATAAGACCAGGTAACATATGAAGGCAGACCCATTAGAATTACACTGAATTCTCAGTAGAGACTCTAAAATCCAGAAGAATGTAGAGAGATATGATGCAAATTCTAAGAGACAACAGATGCCTGCCCAGACTACTATATCCAGCAAAAGTTTCAACTACCATAGATGAAGAAAAGGCATTCCAATTCTATCTACAAATCTAGCCTGCATAAGGTGCTAGAAGAAAAAACTCTAAACCAAGGTGGTTAACTACACCATAAAATGAATAATCTCACATGAGCAAAACCAAGAGGAGTCTCTCTCTCTCTCTCTCTCTCTCTCTCTCTCTCTCTCTCTCTCCCTCTCTCTCTCTCTCAGACACACACACACACACACACACACACACACACACACACACACACACATACACACCTCAACACCAAAATAACAGGAATGAACAATCACCCATCATTGGTATCTCTCAATATCTATGGTCTCAACTCAATAAAACGACACAGATTGACAGCATATATGTGAATAAAAACTGAATCAATTCTTCTGCTTTATGCAAGAAACAACACACCTCAACATCAAGTATAGACTTAGGGTAAAAGGTTAGAAAAGATATTCCAAGCAAGCAGACCTAAGAAGCAAGCTGGTGTAGCTAATTCAATAGATCACATAAGATCAGATTCACTGCACTTGATAGAAGCAAAAGTGGGGAATAGCCTTGAACATATTAGCATAGGATGCAACTTTCTGAACAGAGTACCAATAGCTCAGACACTAAGATCAACAAATAATAAATAAGACCTCGTAGTACGGAAAAAGCTTCCGTAAGGCAACAGATACTGTCTAGCAGACAAAGTGGTAGCCTAGCCTACAGAATGGAAAAAGATTTTTGCCAACTCCACATCAGATAGAAGTCTAATATCCAAAATATATAAAGAACTCAAGAAACTAAATGTCAAAAGAACCAATAATCCAATTTAAAATATAGGACAGATCTAAACAGAGGATTCTCAATAGAGTAAATTTAAATGGCTGAGAAACACTTTTTAAAATGTTCAACATCCTTAACCATCATGGAAATGCAAATCAAAACCATTTTGAGATTCCATCTTACACTTATCAGAAAGGCTAAGATCAAAACCACAAGTGACAGCTCATGATGAGGAGGATATAGAGCAAAAGAACATTGCTCCATGCTGATATGAGTGCAAACTTGTACAGACACTATAGAAATCAATGTGGTGGTTCCTCAAAGTACTAGTAATTAATCTACCTCAAGACACACCTATACCTCTCTTGATCATATACTCAAAGGATGGTCCATCCTACCACAAGGATATTTGCTCAACTGTGCTCATTGTGGCTTTATTCATAATAACCAGAAACTGGAAACAATCTAGATCTCCCTCAACTGAAGAATGAATGAAAATGTATAATGTTTACACAATGGAGTATTACTCAGCTGTTAAAAAATGATGTTATGAAGTTTGCAAGCAAATGAATGTAACTACAAAAAAAATCTATCCTGAGTGAGGTAACCCAGACCAAGAAATTCAAATGTGGTATGTAGACACTTATAGGTAGATAATAGCTGTTAAATCATTGATAAGCTACAGTCCACAGACCTAGAAAGCTCAAAGAAGAGGGCTCTAGAGGGAATGCATGGACCTCCAAGAGAAGGAGAAATAGAATAGATTTTGCAGATAGATCTAGGGTAGGTAGGAACAGGAGCAGGAGGGATCAGGTTGGGATTGAGGGAGAAATTATGGGGAGAAACAGAATTGGGGAGCTGTTAGAGGGTGGTTTAGAAACCTAGTTCAGTGGAAACTTCCTGGAATCTATGGTGTCCTTGTAATGGGGAATATGATGTCAGAATTGGCCATCTTTTATAGTCTCAACCCAGTGGTGAGACTGGGTTGCATTCTGTCAAATTGTTGGCTAAAGGGGTCCTGTGGAAATCTCTAAACAATCCAGGTTGATGATAGGACAGAGGGCTGTTCTCTGCAAACTGATAGCAAGGCCTTGTTGTCTAGAAAAACATCCACCCAGCTCTTTGAAAGCGGAGAGGCTGAGCTGGTGCCTGAATGACAACTTCACCTCTGTGTTCTAGTCTGCTTCATTGAAAAGGTAGTCTGAGCAGTATAGGAACAGAAACCTGCACACCAACCGAGCCACAAAACCTTCATCCAACAATCTGACCTACTTTCAAGGTGTGCTGGGCCAATCGTGGCACAGACCTTGTGGGAGTGGCCAACCAATATGTAGTTTAGCTTAGAGGCTCATGCCATGAGAGGGAGCCAATGCCCCACACTGCATGAATTGCCAGAAACAGGAGATGGATAGCCAAGAGACCTAAGGTAAAACCAAATAAGACTGACAAAAAAAAATACAAAGAAATGATTCCTAATGATATTCTACTATACTCATAGGTTTCTGCTTTGTCCAGACATAATCAGAAAG
>JADRCD010221394.1:11408-23772 GCA_019843815.1 Montemys delectorum
GGGGCAGGTGAAAAGACCCACGACCAGACATTATATGGAAAGAGAGTCTAAACTGGGGATACTCCATCAGGCCCCTCCCCTTGGAGCTGAGGAAGAGTGGAGGATCATAGGAGTCAGAAGGGAAGGAAGACATGGCCCATTGAATCACTAAGCAGGGCTCATATGGGCTCACAGAGACTGGCAGTCAGCAAGCACATGTCCTGCATGGGTCTTTGCCAGTTCCTCTGCATATATGCTATGACTGTTAACTTGCTGGCTTTATTGGGCTCCTAAGAGTAGGAGTAGGTATGTCTCTGACTCTTTTCTGCTCTTGGGACCCTTTGGAATAATGGTTTGCCTTGCCCACATTTTATATGAGGGCTTTTGCCCTGTCGTGCGTGTGAGTGAGTGTGAGTGTGTGTGTGTGTGTGTGTGTGTGTGTGTGTGTGTGTGTGTGTGTGTGTGTGTTGTCTCTTGGAGGCTGCTTTTTTTTCTCAAGGGAAATGGAGAATGAGTGGATCTAGGGGAGAAGATGAGGTAAGGGAGTAGAGGGGGCTGATGGGTGTAGAGGAAAAGGAAACTTGTGGCCAGGGTGTACTGTGTGAGAGAAAAATGTATTTTCAGTAAAAAAGAAAGAAAAAGATCTAAAAAAATAAAGTCCCATCCCCATTTCTCTGAAATATTTTGTCACCATTATACAAAAGAAGCTAACACAGCATCTGACATGAAGTTGGCAGTGAGCACATGTTAAGCACCTATTGTGCACTGGCCTCCAGAACAGACATGTCAAGTGATTTTTTTTTCAGTTAATTCTCACCACAGCTGGAAGTTAAAAATTATTCTCTTGTCCCTTGCTTTTCAAATAGTGAAAAAGAAGCTTTCAGGAATGAAGACTCACACTCACACCAGCTGCCCTCAGTCACACCACTCACACCAGCTGCCCTCAGTCACACCACTCACACCAGCTGCCCTCAGTCACACCACTCACACCAGCTGCCCTCAGTCACACCACTCACACCAGTTGCCCTCAGTCACACCACTCACACCAGTTGCCCTCAGTCACACACTCACACCAGCTGCCCTCAGTCACACCACTCACACCAGTTGCCCTCAGTCACACCACTCATACCAGCTGCCCACAATCACACCACTCACATGGCATGGCAAAGGAAACCAAACTCACCCAGGACAGTTTCAAAGCTAAACTTCTTGATTGCTCTCTAAAACCTAGGGTTTGTTCCTAGATTTAACCCCATGTGTCAAGTGATAAAATGAAGGGAAAACTTGCTCAAGTCTTGGAGAGATGCTGAAATGCATAAATTAGATGCTGCCCTGGCAAAGAGCCAATTCTCATATACTTGCAAAGCTGTTCCACCTCTCCATACTTCCTTCATAATGAAAAGCTCTTGCCTTTCTACCAAGAGTCCAAGAGCTTCACATATTAACAAATAGTATGGGTGTTTGAGCAGCATTTAGGATGGGTCAGGCTCCCATATCTACTGCAGACATGCTGCCTGTGTCACCTGCATAGCCACTCTGTGTAGACTACTACAGTGCTACCCATTTCTCAGATGAGACGAGATCTGTGACAGCACTAGCATTTCAATCCAGCATCATAAAGCCTGAGACTGTCCTCTCAACCACTTCCACTGCTTCCCATGAAGTAATATGCTTAAAGCCAGAGTGGATAAGAAAAAATAAGCCAGCTTCTTTTCCAGTGAAATATTGAATTAAATATAGACATTCTAGACCAAGCAGATACTCCAAAGGATTGCCATCTCAGATGTTCTTATGCTGTCGAAAATGTAGCACATGTACTGGGAAAGAATTTGATGGCTTCATTTGTGAGACAGTCAGAAAAATATAATTGTACTTGGGTTTTTAATTTAATTTTGCTACATGTTCACTACCTTTATTACCTTAAACTTATAGGCGTCAGCTCCACTTGGTAATACCATTATAGTCATTTGATTGACATATGATTTAGCTCATATTTTACATTCCCATCTAAACTTAAGGGACACCTACTATATGGAGGTCTTTGAACAAAATAACAATGGTTCAGTTATAGCCAAATAATTATAAGGCATACGATGTAATACATGTCAGATTCTAAAACAGAACATGTAAAAGGGTGACAACTCAACTTATGTTGCCCTAAAATACAGGTGATTTTTGAACTGAGTCATACAATATAAGTACACTATCAAGAGACAGAATTGGAAAAGAAAGGAGTTCCTGGAAGAGGGCATGACATGGGCCAACATTATAAAAGAATAGTAAAGTATAATTCTTTTATTGCTAAAGGATCCAAATTATTTAAAGGGCACAGTAAGAGATGACCCCAGAAAAGCCAGTTAGAGGCAGATTATAAAGGTCTTCGCCTGACTCTATAGTTAGATTTGGGGCAATAGGAAGTCTTGAAGTATTTGAAGCTAGAAAAGACCATGCTTATTATTCATTTCAGTCTGAAATCCTGAAAGCTAGATTGCAGGTGGAAGAGCTTGACAACCAAATTAGTAGCATGAATGTCAGGTTAATCAGCAATAAAATCTAAAATAGGCTACCATCTAAAGTATTGTTTTAGATCCCATTCTACATGGGAGGTCAAGGAGCAGAGGAATACAGTGAGTAGTCTAATTCTGTAGGAGAGCCAGGATTTGAACCCAGAGAGCCCTACCGTAGTGGCTATTGCATAGTTCACTACCTTGTCATACAGAATGGTAATCATGGCAGATGACAGGAGAGAAAGAGGAGGCATCTAGGCAACCATTAGTTTGGACTCCAGAATAGAGGGAAATCCCTTTAAACACTACCTGGTCACTAAGGAGAAGAAAGTCAGGAGAGATCGAGGACATTCTGTTTCAGATATGAAGTCCAGAGGACCCTTGAGAGCCAAGATGATTGGCAGCTGGTAAAATGCCAATGTTGAAGCCCAGGGGAAGCATGAATGGAGAATCAACCTGGACATGAAATGTTGCTAAGTGCCCTAGCTTCTTCCCATGTTGCTCTGCAAGAACAATTTATGGAGAAAGGGTATTGTCTGGCTCACAGTACAAAGTACAGTTCACCAAGGCAGAGAAACCAGCTGGCTGGATCACACCCACAATCAGAAGGGAGCAATTAATGCATTCTTGATTCTCGGTTCTCTTTCCTCCATGTTGTACAGCACAGGATCTCCTGCCCAGGGGATGGGCCCACTGACTATTTATTAAGATGGATCCTCTTCCCACATCAATGAATGTAAACAAAGTAATCCCCCAGAGGCCTGTCTCCAAGGTGATTCCCAATCCTGTAAAGCTGAAACTTGACACTGACCAGCACAGTCAGCCTGCAGCAACCCACTCTAGAGCTCACCCTGCTGGGTGCCGAACCCAGCACCACAAAAGGCATCTCAGAACAACTTCCCAGAAGATCCAGATCCAGATTCTTGGCTGAGATATATGATCTCAGCTCCTCCTCCAATCAGAGGTTTTCATTGTGATATAGAAACAATGGCAATTCCTTTGCCACCTGCAAAGGTGAGCATTGAAAACTATGGGAAGCAGTCAACACACTGCTTTCCAACAATAAGTACCCAATAAGCAGTAATAGTAATTACCACCATTATCATCGTCATGCAAAGGATTTGTTGCTGCTGGGAAAACAGTATAGGCCGAAAGCTGAGCTCCAAAGCCAATGACTCTCAGCAAGTCCTCCATGACACTCAGCTACAGGAAATTTTTACTGTGTTTCTAATCCAAGGAAAGAAGCATTATCCTGAAACAAAAATAAAATAAAATAAAATACATGCTCCATGAGAAAAGAAATCCGACAAAGCATGTACGTATACCATTAAACAATATCAATATTGAAACAAGGTCAACTCCACATTCTCGAGGATCCTATATGCCCATGGCAAATCTGTGCTTTGGCTCATTTCAGCTAAAGAAGAATCAGAAGCACAAGAAAGAACGTCCCCAAACAGCTGGAGGCACAGTTCCAGGACTGACCACTTGCCTAGCAAGCCCAGGGCCCTGAGTTCAATCCCTAGTACAGAAGAAACCAACAACGAACCAACTCTCTCTCTGCATGAGTCTTTCTGTCTTTGCCTGTCTCCACACTAAGTTGTATATGTAGTTCTACTGCTCTATATTTCCCACACCTCTCTGACTTAATGACCGTGCTTAAATTATATAAAACTTAATAAGCTTCAACTTTGCTACATATTGTAAGGAAGAGAAACAGGGGGCATATACCCTGGAAAAGATGAGATTTCAGGGGTCCTAGGAAATTTTAAGATCTAAAAATGCAGCAGAAAATGCTTGAGCCCCACAATGGAAGCCTCGAAGACAGAACAATTTGTAATCATCTATTTATCGCTCTGTCAGTCCTCGCTCCCTCCCTCCCTCCTTCCCTCCCTTGAACATATTTTCTTTGAGACTTGATGTGGAGACTAAGAACAAGGTTGTTTAGTCAAAGACCTTGGGGTTGAAAAATTACAGTAACGAACTGGGAAAGTGATTCCCACTCACATCACACAAGTGTCAAAACATAAACAAATGCACGTAAGAGAAAAGGACAGTGGGAAATAAATATATAAAATGTATTGTTTAACTTTGATTGCCTGAGATGATATATTTGCTAAGCATGTGAATATAAGCAATGTGGGAGAATTAAAATAAATGAAGAGGAAGCAGCGCCAACCTCACCCATTAGAAATAAGAAAACATCTCAGATGTAAGTCTTTCTTCGTTTCTCACTAAGAATCTGGATCCGTTTAATTTTCTCTGAACATAGCTTCAGAACCTCAGACTATCACCCCGCCCTCCAGCTCCACGTCCCTGTGCATGCCCACGTTTATCTGAATATATAAGCCTGCCCTTTACTCAGATTTATGGATCTAGCCAGGCAGTGTGTATTTACAGTGTTCTGACCTGAAGACCCCTGGCTGCAGGAGAACAGGAGGAGACTGGGACTCATTCCATAAACAGAGACAAATATGAGGGGGAGGCAAAGGCTTTGCTAGCACTTAGTACTTTTAACTATTTGGCCAAGTTGAAGAATTAGCGATTAGATTAGACAAAAAACAGAGGGCTTCGGTGCTGAACTGGAGAGAATAAACTACAGTTTTTCTTCATCCTGTTTTTTTGAAGGTTCTGAGTTTGGGGTAGGGGGTGGGATTAAATTTAAAGCAGGTCAGAAGGAAATTGATAAGTCAGTTACAGAGGGAGCTATAAACTGCTTTGGGAAGGCACAGGAACTAGAGAGATGAGGTTATAAACAACATTTAATAAGTCAGAAAATTTCCCCAACCACATGTGGAGCTCTCATTCTATGAATGAAGTTGTGGCTTTTCTGTTTTGTTTTAGAACACTGCAATTGGGTATAAGAAAAAGAAACCTTTCTTGCTGTTTGAATCAGGGTGTGTTGCTATGAGCTGAAATACTTTCTTCAGCCCTGATGGCCCACTTGAAAGCAACAGAATTATCAAACATGCCTGGTTCCTCTAGATGAGATGCCCCTTGGAGAAGCAACCAGCAATCCAAGAGGTACATGCAATGGGAAGTAAAGAGCCAGCGGAATTTAAGCATCCCCTCATATCCTTGAACTGAATGTCTCTTCCTCTCGGCTGGATCTTTGAATACAAGCAAACCGTGAAAGCACAACTTGTGTGTGAAGCCAGCCTCAAGCAAATTCTTTGCTGGGAAAACTTGAACCCATGAGAAAATCTTGTCCATAAGTAAAAAATAGCCCAGCAATGTAAGACTACCATATATATTAAAGAACTCATATGCAAAGCAAGGAGAGTGACACACATGTGGAACTTGATCTATCCCTGTTACAATGGGTACAGAGTAATTTGATGCCACTCTCCACGACTCAGCCTTCTTCACAGCACAGTACTGTGCACCATTGAGGGGTGTCGCTGGAAAATTCATGAAGCTTCTCCAAATTCTCCAATTCATGGCTTTCTTTAACTCATCTAATGCAATTATGTTTCTCTCAAGAATATCAGAGCTCGCTGTTGTAACGATGTAGTTTGACTTGAGCTTTTTCATTTGAACTGAAATATACTGCAGATCATGGAACGTGGGTCCATTTCTAGTAATTGCATGAGACACACAGGTGTTTGCACGCTGATACTTTTAAAACGTGTTCATCGATGTTCCATGAAAGTGGGTTGTCAGGGAATCAAAAGAAAGCATAGTTCTACAACCGAACTTCAAAAAAAACTTACAATACAAAAGTCATCCGAGTTTTGGTTTTTCATTTGTGCTGAACAATCTCAGATTTCAGAAGAGCAGAGTCAAGAGGTGCATGTGGTTCAGTGAAGATGGCGGGAATGAGGACAAATCAAGGAGGACCAGCGAAGAGGCGATGAGGCTGCACTTCTACGAGATACCTGATACTCTAAGAGAGGCCTTTATTACTATCATTTTTTTTTCTGAACTTTTCTCTAAAATAATGAAACCCAGCACTGTAAACAACGTGACAGCATGCAGGGTGCCGAGTAGTGCTTGGGGGACCTGTGTGTGGCCGCAGAGATGCTGCCCTGGCTCATTTCTGTTGAAATTCATTTGCCAGTGAGGCAATTGTTGTCTCTAATATGGTATGGATCATACCAACAGTGGGTTCCGAGGTATCCATTTCTGAGCAGAGGCCTAGCTCAGTGTGCCAGGAAAAAAAAAAAAATCCACGCACCACAAAGAACATTGAGATGAATGGGTCTATTTTATGAGCCATAAAAGTTTTATTCATCTTGACACTGAAACAGGTTTAGGCAGTGAGTTGACACGCCTTAAATAAATAAGTGGAATTAATTCCCCAGCCCTTGAAACAATAGCAGCATGCATGCAGCAGAGAGAAATGCTCCATTGTTCCCGGTGCTGCCTGATATTGATATTATTTGTGTTTTTCTGCACTGCTTCCTCGGGGGCCTGGTTGATCCACTTCAGATTCATCCCCTGTTTTATTAGAGGTTGAAAAAGGTTCAGGACCTGGTTGTACCACAGCTCTCACCGACAGCTAAGGAACCAGTTTGGCGTCTGGTTTATCTGTTGTTTTACTGCTGACCTTCAAATCAACTTTAACCCCTGACCCCTGGAGGCATCTATCATGACAAGAGGCTGTTTAACACAAATGGTGCCCATTTATAGGGGAAGAGACTCAGAAGATTTCCTTTTTTTATGAAGAATTTAGTTTCTCACCCCTCTTTTCTCAGTCACCACAGGTGAAATGCCTCTTAGCAGCTGGCTTACAAAATAATCTGAAGGGAGGCCTTAATGAGCAGAAGCACCCTCAGCTGGAGATAAATATATGCAAATGAGATGCACAAACAAAGGAGCTTGGACAGAGAAATATCTGCAATTCCAGCAAAATGCTGCCTGCAGCTCGAAGATGAACAGCTTTGATAAAATGGTAACAAAAAGCACCTTTTTATCCTCCAGCGTGTTTTACATTGCAATGGACCACTGTCGTTGCAGGCCAGTGGAGCATGCAGGCTTTGCTGCACCGGTGCAGAAAACTGTTTAAACATTTGTTTTAAGGCATTCATGAGATATAATCAATGGACTGCTTCTTTGTTGTTGTTTTTGGTTTTTGGGTTTTTGTTTTTTAGGTTTTTTTTTTCTGACCGTGTTTCAGATGCTATGGTCCTGTTACCTGTTGGTCTTTTTGTGGTTTGATGCCACTATATCCTAAGCAAACACACGTTTTGGTAACTGTTGTCTTCCACTAGTTACAATGATTCTTTCTCTAATTTTTTTTTCTGTTACAAGGGAGCAAGATTTCAAGTTACTGATAGTAAGAATGGGCTTGTAGCAGCACCCATACAACTAGTTTTAATGATGGCAATCAAGTGTGCAGAGCTTCGGAGGCAGCCATGGAACGTGCTGATTTTAATAAGCTCTAAAAAAGGCAATCTCTAACTTTTAAAAGTCTCTTTTTAATTTAATCATCCTTGGTTCATATGATTCCAAAGCAAACAAAACCATTAAAATATGTTTTCAATATGTATCCTCAGTGTTTATTTGATGGTGTTTTAAATTAACATCGTGTTTGTAAAATATTGATTTGGTGAGCTTTAAAAACGGAAAAGCTGATATCATCAACCTACTGGGGTTTGAACAACATTTTTCTCTAAAAGATGAACAAAGCTGGGGGCCCCAAGACCTTACTAGAAAGAGGCTGGGCTCATGACTCCTGTAAATGACTGCGTGTGAGCCTGGGTGTTTTGATGCAGTGACTAGTCAAAAGCAGCTAAAGTGAGAAGCAAAACACTGTACAATCATTGAAAGCAATACAGTGTTTGCTCCTCTCACTGATAACAACAGAGGCCCGCTGCAGCCAACATGGGTGGGAGGCTTTAAGTTCCTTTGACTACATTGTTTTATCTGGTAGCTGGAATCAGAGTAGAGGCATTCCCTTCCCAGTACCTGTGCAGCTTTCCCATCTTATGTGCATTTCGTCAGGCAAATGTCAAATTTGCTAGTAACAAAAGAAATCTCATCTTTATGAACCCTACTCCTGTTGCACTGGGTGGGGGTGGGGTAGAGTTAAGCAGAGGCTAGAGAAAGGAGCAGGGAGCATTAAAGGGGTCTGACCAGAGGGAAGAAGGAAGAAGAATACTTGTTTGGGTTTGAAAAGGACACGTGTTCCGTTAGCCCAGTGTCTGTCTGTGTCAGTGTGCCATTAAATTCAGAATTTCAGGAGTTAATAGAAACTTGTTATATTAGGGTTGTTTTTTCAAGCCCAGGTTTGAAGCAGTGTAATTATGTTCAACTGCTGTTGTTTGAAAGGGCAAACAGCATCTTAGGCACAGAACAACGAAATTACAGCTGAGATTTAGGTTAGCAAAAGCCGTCTTCTCGAGGCTTTTATGATTCATTATTTCCCATTAAATACAGTATTAGAAGTGTACACTAGATAGCTCATGGCTGCTGCTCTCGGAGCACATTATCTAGATTACACAGGTCTGGGGAGCAGAATTAGAAAACTTTGGGGGAATAAGCAATATGTGTTTGCTGATAGAAGGACCATATGGCTCATCTTCTTCAATTGCTTTCACTGCGTCTCGGATGCTGGAGAAATTAAAGTTTTATTTGATGTGGCACGGCTTAATGAACTGTCTTCTGTTAGGAAAATTGAATATGTTTCCTGTTATTTGAGCACAGAGCCTCCATGGTTTGGCTGGTGGGGGGTGCATTATGTGTTGTTTATTTAGCATTTTGAAAACAAAAGCAAGATATTGAAGGGAAAATTGATTACTGCTGGATTGCATTATGTAATCAGGTTTTCTCTCCTTGAATTTCCCTTTACAGTCCTCTGGCAATGGTTTCATAGGAGACTGCACTAGGTTTTTATGTTTTAAAAGACACAGAGTTTGATTTTTAGCAAAATGCCTTTATTTATCAGCAAGTCACATGAAATGTTAAACTCGGTAGTGTGTGTGTGTGTGTGTGTGTGTGTGTGTGTGTGTGTGTGTGTACATGCACACGTGTGAACTTGGAGGAGCAGGATTTGAACTGAATACTGAAAATAAAGGAGCTATTCTACATATTTAGCTAAACATATAATTTTTCAAAGTATACAATCAAAAGTATACTTCTAAACTCGGAAGACTGGGGTGTCAAATCAGGTAAACACTCAGTAAGGAGATGCAGTAATGTTCTCTCTTACTACCTTGTTTTTGTTGTGACTTTTTGAAAAAGTGACTTTTTAAAAAATTAAAAAATATCTGGATACACTTTTAGAATTTAACAATCATGTTCTAATCTCTGACTTTTTTTTCATTTTTCAGTGAGAAATGTCTCTCAAGGGATCGGATGACTGGCTGGGACACACCAAGCTGCACCAATCGAGCAGGAAAAATAACAGTTAAAATGCACCAACGTTTATCCGAAATATGCAATCCCACGCCCCCTACACACACACCCAAAAAAAAGTCATTTGTCTTCTGGGTTCTGAGCTGTTTCAAGAATTCTGGCAAACATAGCCATTAAACAAACTTCTCGCACAATATAAATACTGTCTGTTCAAGAAAGGCTTCCAGTGTTTACAGTCCGTAAGTGAAGAGGGAAAAAAGCTGGTATTTAACCACGAGTAGTGCCCTTGAAAACATCTCTGAACAAAGTGTTCAGTAAAACTTTGGCTGCAGATCCAATGGTTTCTGGTCTTTCTCTCAATCCCCTGCCATGAGGAATTCTCACATGGCATCCTTTTGTTGCCTTTTTTTTTTTTAATTACCTAATTAAATTTTAGGAAGGAGCACACGACTTGGGGCAGGGAGGGGGGTTGATCACACCAACTTCCTTTTGAAACAGGGAAGATGAAAACATCCCATTTTTCTGGGCCCCCTCCTGACAGTCTGGGAGGAGGATGAGCGTTATGCATTGTTATCAGCGTGGTGTAATTTGACTGTTGACAAAGTATCGGTGGCAGTGAGAATGAACGCGGTTAGGAGTGTGGCGGGCTGTAATCAAGAGGATGCTTGGCTGTGCAACACTGCATCTTGAGCAGATTTGAATCAACATTGCCTTAAGGGGATACACACACCAAAAGGGGAAAAAAGTCCATTCATTTTTAGAGGAAAAACTGGAGTGGCACTTGACGTGAAATCTGACGTGCATTAATTGCTCTGCAGCTCTCCTAATTAAAGACTTTCCAATTCCTTCGCTGCTGTCACTGTGAGAGGGTGCACCGTCTTGCTGGACGAAGACGAAAATTGCAAATTGGTTTGATCGGGAAGTTTTATATATAAAGACTGAAGTACATTCCCTGGTCCCCTCCAAAGGGTGCTCAGCTAGAGAGTGATGGTAGCTGCTTTCCCTTCCACTCTGGATTTAAATTTCCAAGCCTTATTAAAATAGTTTCATTATGACACGCAATGTAAAGCAAGCAGGTGCTGCTAATATTTCCTTAAATAGATAGGAACTTCTCTTTGTATCCCACCTCATATGAAATATTTCAAGTGAAAAAAAGCCAGTAAAATGCAATGTTGTATCTACATTCTCATATTTCCATTTGTATCTTGAAGAAGCGAGGGAAGGACATATTTGTTTTTCAGACGGCATATCACGTGTGCCATTTTCTCAGGCCTAAATCTAAACTAGCACCTCAGACTCCCCTTCTAGTCTCAAAGTCATTATACTGCTGTTTGGCCCCAGCTTGCCACCAAATGTGACCTGATAATAATTTGGGCTTCCCTTTTCAACTTCCCTTCTGTAGCCCTTGAACCAATCTTAATTCATTAACATATTGAATTTTTTTCAATTTTCCATTTTCTTGCAATAACAATATTAATGCTGAGGTGAAAGCTTGATTGGAGCTAAATTACTTGTTACCTGCTGACATTTATTTATATGGCACTGAATTATAAAGCTTTGCTATTGTCATGCCTTGGACGAATTGTTTATGACGCCAGTAATAGGAGTAATTGTTATTGTTGAAATTACCTGTCAGCTACCCATAGCAGTGGCCCTTGTCCCACTGACAAATAGTGACAAGGGAGAGGCATCCTCTGTGCGTCCCCCTGATGGCTTCTCCTCTGATAATAAGAAGTGCAGGGCCTCTGATAATTTGCCTGTCACTGTTGAGTGCAGCTCAGAGAGAGTTGGCCAAATTGTTGTCATTCACTTTGACAAAGACAGCAAAGTGCCCCTGTGCAGACAGAGGATTATCAAAATAAATGAAATCACTCACACCCCTTTGTTTGTTTGCCTCAAGAATTGCCTGGCTTTGGATGAGGCTGTGAAATCAAGGTCCAGTGCTTGTGTATATACCTCTGTTCATTCTGGAAGGAGGATGGATGCCAGAGGAGAGACACTGTAAGACTTGCCATTTTGTAGTTTGCATTGGCTAATAAGAAATTAATTTTAAATATAAAGGCAAAATTATAATGAGAATTCTAGATACATGGTTGAGTGCATTGATTTCAAATATGTGAAAATATGTAAACTTCTGTATTTTCTTTCTTTTGAGTTCCTTCCTAATCTCTCTTACTCAGTTTTGATCTGCACAGCATCCAAGTTCAGAAAGCTTTGTGAAATGTAAGAATTTTCCAGCTGCAGTCAAGTTTTCTTTAAAAGTTTAGAATTCTGCATCATTGACACTTGCAGCTTTGAAATATTATGGAGTCAAACAGTCAAATTTAGGATTATTATCTCAAATGTCCAGTTCCTTTCTGTAAATTACCTTGTATTTATATACTATCTTCATGTGTAAAGAGATAAATGAAACACAGTCTCAGATATGAGGCATCAATTATCACAGACTTATAAAGGAAGCAAAATAGCTCTGTTATTGCCTGAGCTCAAATATAAATATTTGCATTTTAAACCCTCTTGGTTGCAGTGGGTGGGGTGAGCCTGTCATCAGAGAGGAAGGGGTTGGAGGAGGAGGGGGG
>JADRCD010221395.1:683-21248 GCA_019843815.1 Montemys delectorum
TCTTTTCTTTTTTTTTTTTTTTTTTTTTTCCTTTTGGTTTTTTGAGACAGAGTTTCTCTGTGTAACCCTGGCTGTCCTGGAACTCACTCTGTAGTGCAGGCTGGCCTCGAACTCAGAAATCCACCTGCTTCTGCCTCCCAAGTGCTGGGACTAAAGGCAGTGTGCCACCACCGCCTGGCTATCATTCTTACTTTCAAAATTACCTCCATCAATGATATTTCTAGCTTCTAACTTCACACAGTATCCTTGTGATGACCCACCCAGTCACCAGGCTGGGTGGTACAGGCCTGGAACCACGAGAGTTCAAGACCAGACTGGGCCACATGACATTGTTAAGAACCTGTCTCAAAAAAGAAAGAAAGAAAGAAAGAAAGAAAGAAAGAAAGAAAGAAAGAGAAGAAAAGAAAGAAAGAAAGAAAGAAAGAGAGAGAGAGAGAGAGAGAGAAAGAAAGAAAGAAAGAAAGAAAGAAAGAAAGAAAGAGCCAGGCAGTGGTGGCACACGCCTTTAATCCCAGCACTTGGGAGGCAGAGGCAGGTGGATTTCTGAGTTCTAGGCCAGCCTGGTCTACATAGTGAGTTCCAGGATAGCCAGGGCTACACAGAGAAACCCTGTCTCGAAAAACCAAAAGAGAGAGAGAGAGAGAGAGGAGAGAGAAAGGAAAGAGAAGAAAAGGAAAGAAAAGAAAGGAAGAAAGAGAAAAGAAAAAGGAATGGAAAGAGAGAAAATTGACCCAACCATTTCATAGGGGAAGACCTCTAGGGTTCATAAGGAAGAGGTTTACTGAACAAGGCCTTTAGAGCAGAAACCAGTTCCCCAGTCTCCAGACCCCAGGTGGATTGTGCAGGCCCCAGGGCATGTGTCTTGGCACACCTCCCAGTTGACAGCTGCAAGTTCTCTGCACAGGTTTTTGCAGCAGAGTGACCTGTTTCTGCTCTATGCCTCCTCACAGAGAGATGAGTGTGTGTCAGGCTGCCCTTAGCTTCTCCATGGTCTTGCAAAAGAACCACAGCAGGGCACTGGCACTTCTAGAGCATCATTCTGTGGGAAGAGGGGAATGACTTCGGGCTTCTGATTATTCTCCTACATTAGAGATAGGCAATCGCTGTCCTGAAATGCCTGGGCTAGTCCCCAAGGGCCCTAAAAATTGTGGTTTATTTTTAGACTAGGAGATTCAAAAACGCTTCTTCTCATGAAAAATAAGCTTGATCACAGGCTTGCTTCAGACCTAGAGAGGGCCTTTCCTGAGCCCTCTATCTGTCGGCTCTGACTTACTGCACTAAAAACCTTCAGAAGGGAGAACCAAGCATGTGCAGGGAGAGCTAGAACTTTCTCTGATGTCTTCATGGCCCCGTCAATCACTAACTCATTCAAAGCAAAAGCTTTGAGACACACAACAACAGCAACAACAACAACAACAAAGCTCTGGAACGGAACAGACCAGGAGTCACATCATAACTTCATCGTTTATCAGTTGTGAAACCTCAGACTTCTAAATCTGTTCACCTCAATTTCTAACCTGCAAAATGGGAATAATAGTGTGTGCCTGCCATGATGATTGGCATGGACTGAATGAGGCAGTGTATGAAGGCAATGCTAATAGCTTAGCACTCACTCCCAAGCAGTGGCTCACATCTTTGATCTCAACACTCTCAGTTCCAGACCAGCCTGGTCTACAGAATGAGTTCCAGGACAGCCAGGGCTACACAGTGAAACCCTGTCCTGGAAAACAAAAACAACTTAGCACTCTGTTCATGTTAGGAAATGGTAGTTGATTGTGTGTATGTGTGTGTGTGTGTCTGTGAGAGAGAGAGAGAGAGAGAGAAAGAAAGAGAGAGAGAGAGAGAGAGAGAAATTGGGAACTGAACCCAGGCCTTCACGCGTGCTAGACAAGTGCTACATCCCTGGGCTGCTGTTACTATTTCACCATGCCCTCCCAATAAGTGTCCCATGCATTGGCCTCTAAGAACTAACAATAGCCCTGTCCTTAAGAAGCCTACAGTAAGCCAGGCAGTGGTGGCACAAGCCTTTAATCCCGGCACTTGGGAGGCAGAGGCAGGCAGATTTCTGAGTTTGAGGCCAGCCTGGTCTACAGAGTGAGTTCCAAGACAGCCAGGACTACACAGAGAAACCCTGTCTTGAAAAAAAAAAAAAAAAAGCCTGCAGTGAAATGAACTGGTTTGTGTGATGAGGCAGGAGCCAGTGTCTGCTGAGTGTTGTTCACTGCAAGAGTAAGTCACAGAATCACAGGTGTACTTGAAGCCCATAGTTTATGTGTGTTTAATCTACATATAGGGAGAAATTCAGAGACCCAGGAAAAGAACAGGACTTTCATTTTTCCCCCATTCTTTTTGTTTTGTCTGTGCATATATAGGAACTTTCCAAAAGAGACCCAACTGGATGCTAAGAGGGGGAGAAGTGTGTGAAAATACAGCTGCGGTACACATTAGCAGAAGGTACCCATGCCAACTGTGTGTATCGGTGAGGAAGTCCCAAAGGTACCTGGGTGTGGCATCACATGCATATCATCCCAGCACTCCAAAGGTAGAGGCAGAAGGATCAGCTCAAAGGCAGCCTGAACTATCATCCCAGCACTCCAAAGGTAGGGGCAGAAGGATCAGCTCAAAGACAGCCTGAGCTACAGAAGAAGACACTTCTCCAAAATAAAAAACAAAAAGTTCCACAAACCCCATCCCATGTTTGGTGGGGTCCCAGTAAATGCTCCTAAATATACAATTCTTTGCCTAAGACTCAGGATCCCAGCAACTATATATTCATTCATTCACAGTAAGAGCCTCAGTTCAGAGGAAAAAAACTAAGATTAGAATGTTAGGAGCTGGGCTGTAAGTCCGTGGCAGAGCGCATGCTAAGCCTTTGCAAGGCCTGGGATTTTATTTATCACAGACATACAACTGGGGGGTGGGGGAACAGTGTGTGTTCGTGGTTGGGGGAGGGCACAAACCCCCAGCTATACCACTTACCAACTTCAATCTCTACACAGCCCACCAACTCAAATACGAATCTCTTCTGGAAGCATCCTCACAGATACATCTAGAAAAGATCTGGACATCCAGGTCCCCCAGACATACTAACACAGAAAAGTCAGCGCTCACACTGTGGGATGTCCCCTCCCCCTCCCCCATGCCAAAGAGCAGCAAGCTGTCAGCTCCTGTGTGCCTAAACTTGTACTTTCAATTTCCCTCCATGACATCTTCCTGCAATTTAATATTTTTACAAGCAGCACGTATTACTGTGTCATCAGAAAATAAGGCTGTAAAAGCTTATATAAAAAGAGTGCTAACCAAGCTAGAGGTGGCTCACCTTTGTTGGTCTGCAAACAATCAATTCAAATGCAATAATGAATGAGGCCAGGAGCAAACTCTCCTAGGGAATCAAGGAAAGTGAGAGTGGGGAGGTATGAAGCCACCCTCCATCTGCCTGCTGGCTTCCACATGGCATGGTTTTTAGTCCTTTCACATCCAGGACTCCCACACTGCACCTGGTTTACACATTCATTCCACAGGCACCTATGGATGGACCCTTTAGCATAAACTTAAGAAATCACAAGTGATAAGTGCTTTACACCAACTATCTGGTCATGTTATAGGAAGCCTTTATTACTCTTTCTAGATTAGGAAAACAGGCTTAGAGGTGAAGCAAGTCAGAGAGGCAACCACGTTCCTTTCCTAAGATCACCAGTTTATTTGGACCTAAACCCAAAGTGGTGCACATCAATAGCTGAGTCCCTGAAGCTGAGGGTGTCAGCTCCGTGGTTATCAGTGTGCACAAGGCTTTGGGATCTATCTTCAGCGCAGCTCCCTGCCTCCAAAAGGAGAGGAGGACTTGAACAAGTCAATAATCTTCATCAATCCCCCACCTCCTTAGGATAAAAACCTACGTCTCCACTTTATGCAAACTAAGTACTTTGTACATTGTGGTGGAAATGAGGTCCATTATCCCAGCACTCTAGGGACCCGGTGTGCTCCCCCATTAGTGTTTATCTCCAGGGCTGTTTAACCCCTGTTAGCACAAACCCGTTTCATTCCCCTCCCTATCCAGTCTGAGACCTCCTTGAAAATAGGAATGGTGCTTATTCATTTCTGGTGCTTTTCCACCCTTAATGTGGCATCTGGCATGCCTCTCTCCGTCCTTTCACTCTTTATTTACTTCACAACAAATGGCTGGATGTTTAACATGTGTTAACACCACACAGTCTTACTTTAGCAGAGGTCCCTATCTTCCTGAACTTTGGGGCTTCTGAAGTGGAAAGGCAGGGCACCGAATAACAATTGTTTAATAATAATATTAGCACAAGGAATCAGGCCATGTGCTGCTATGAGGGCTACAGGGATGCGGTGGGGGAACCTAACTGGGTTTAGAGTTTAAAAACTCCTTAAAGAGGACATGGCCCAGAAGCTCAGAGAAGTGAAGGAACCTAACTCAAGACCACACAGTAAGGGGAAAAGCTGGGACCCGAGCCTGGCAATGTCTGATTCCAACGCCCAGGCTACACTAGAAAGCACCGCCCTTTTATGTCCTTCATCTTTTTCTTCCTTGGCTCTCACTGCTGAAAAGGGATCATGGTCTGCCCATCACAGTAGTCTCTAGGTCCAGAACAATTTTCGAGATCTCCACCATTAAGAAACTAAGTCTTGCCGGGTGGTGGTGGCGCACGCCTGTAATTCCAGCACTTGGGAGGCAGAGGCAGGCGGATTTCTGAGTTCGAGGCCAGCCTGGTCTACAGAGTGAGTTCTAGGATAGCCAGGGCTATATAGAGAAACCCTGTCTCGAAAAACCAAAAAAAAAAAAAAGAAAAAGAAAAGAAAGAAAAAACGAAAAAAGAAAGGAAGGAAGGAAGGAAGAAAGGAAGGAAGGAAGGAAGGAAGGAAGGAAGAGAGAGAGAGAGAGAGAAAAGAAAGAAAGAAAAGAAACTAAGTCTCCGGAAGCCAAGCACAAGTTGAGACTCAAAGAGACACCGGGAGTCTAACGCCAGCGGGTCAGGCAATGTCCTTGCGACCCGGTGGAGCACTCACCCACACACCCTAAGCAGGCCGCCCCCTCCGAGCGAGCTCTGGGTCCGCGCCCTCCCTCCCTGCACCCCGGCGCGGTGGCGCCTGCAGGATCCCGGCCATGCGGCTGCCGCACTGGCGCAGGGATGGGGCTGCGGCAGGAGCATGCGGCAGCGGCGGCGGTGACAGCTCGCTGCACCCAGGGACGCCGCGATGCAGCAGCTCGGGCTTTTCCCACCCACGGGCAGGGCGTTCCCGCCAGCGTGCTTCCTGCAGCCGAAGGACGGGGCGGAGGGCCCCGGGGCCTGGCAGGCCGGGTTCCTGGCTTTCTCTGCGTTTCCTGAGCCGGAGGACCGGGGGATGGGACCTGCGGTGCAAAGCTCCTTCTCCGGAACGGAGCCAGGAAGCCGCGTCTTGTGAACTCGGGGTCCTCCTCTGCCGGGAACGCGCGGGTGTGTGTGTGTGTGTGTGTGTGTGTGTGTGTGTGTGTGTTGGGGGTGTGCGTGTGACAGTCCTTGGAACGGGGCAAGAGGCCACTTATCCCAGGGAGGCAGAGTCCACAATGCGGCCAGATTCCAACCGCCTGATGTCAGCCTGTTAACTCCATCTTTCGGATGAGAACAGTGAGGCTGACGGGCGAGGGGTGAGCACTGGGTTGCGGGACGAGGATCCGAAGACAGTTTATAGGATCCATTCTAACTCAGGTCAGCCCGACTATCGCAACGAACTTTACCCACTGGGCCGGGAATCTGACAACCAGAGAGGTCTTGTGGTTTCTTCGTCACACAGCTATGTAACAGCTAAGACTCCAGCCTCCTGCTTTCAGACTTCAGGCCGGTCGTTCAGTGCACTGCATCCTCGGTGCAGTTCAGTAACCTGCAGGTCCAGACCTTAACTCATTTGTTATGAGTCCCCCCAAATGCCCACCCAGAACTCAGCAACAAACAGTTGGGGCATCCGGCCTGACTCTTTTCTATGACCTTAAAAACTAGTGAAGATCCGGCTCTCTTTGTCTACTTCCTGTCATGGTGTTCTCTGCGTTTCCCTTCCTTTGGAGACAAAAGTTCGGTTTAAACTGCAAACGAAAAGCCAGTTGATGGCTTGTCCTTAAAATGTCTGCCGCACAATCATGAGCACCTGACTTCGAAATCCCAGCACCCACTAAAAATGCTGGGTATAGCCTGGTGTGGTGGTGCAGGCCTTTAATCCCAGCACTTGGACATTTGGATCACTGAGCTCAAGGGCAGCCAGGTCTACAGAGAGAGTTCCAGGACAGGCCGGCCTACACGGAGAGACCCTGTCTCAAAAACAAGCAAACGAACAACTTAGCTGATAGTAATGTGACCGCCCAAGCCTATAAACCTATCATTGGGAGGTAGAGACAAATGCCTGACTGTCATTGGCTAATCAGCTTAGCTAAGCCGATGAGCTTCCTTTTCAGTGAGGGACTCTATCTCTAGAGCTGCTGGTGGTGTGACAAAGAAGGGATGCTGATTTTGGTCCTCCATATGTGCACACAAGATTTTTTTTAAATGTAAATGCTCCGTGTGTATGTATCAGAGAGGCTACTATGCACAAGAGGCTACTACGCACACATGCTATGAAGGCCAGAGGTCAACAGCCTCAATGGCTTTCTACTGCAATTTTTTTCTTTAAGTTTATTTATTTATTTATTTATTTATTTACTTAATGTATATGAATGCTCTATCTGCATGTGCACCTGCATGCCAGAAGAGGGCACCAGATCCCATTATAGATGGTTGTGAGCTACCATGTGGTTGCTGGGAACTGAACTCAGGACCTCTGGAAGAGCAGTCAGTGCTCTTAACCACTGAGCCATCTCTCCAGCCCCAGCTTTTTTTTTTTTTTTTTTTTTTCCTCGAGACAGGGTTTCTCTGTGTAGCCCTGGCTGTCCTGGAACTCACTCTGTAGACCAGGCTGGCCTCGAACTCAGAAATTCACCTGCCTCTGCCTCCCAAGTGCTGGAATTAAAGGCGTGCGCCACCACCACCTGGCTCTTTTGTGTGTGTGTGTGTGTGTGTGTGTGTGGTGGGGGGGAGAGTACAGGTACGGTTGAGGCCAGAAGAGGATGTCAAAGCCCTGGAGCTTTAGTTACAGATTCCCATGTAAGGCTGGGAACTGAACCCAGGTCCTCTTCAAGAGCAGCCGGTGTTCTAACCAATGAACAAACTCTCTAAGCTCTCTCCTCTTCATTTTATCTTATTTTGGGGGACAGGGTCTTTCACTGAACATAAAGCTCTCTAATCCAAATAGGCCGGCTGGCCAATGAGCTCTAAAGACCCATTTGCCCAGCACTGACATTATAGTGACACAAACATTTACTTACTGAGCCATCTCCCCAGCCCTAAATGCTTTTACCCATGGTTCCTCGAAAGAAAGGCAAGCCCATTTTCCCTCTCGTGGCCACTCTGCATCCATATATACACGAGCTAGACCTGTGTCAGCTATTCACCAAAGATGTCTCCCCTCCAGGTTTAGAGCCGTTTCAGAGAGAAGCAATCCGCACTACATTTTTCCAGCCTGTCTTGCAATTATGTACAAATACGTGACTCTTTCCTACCAATGGGACAGTGGCATGGATGACGTGGCACCACATCCAGGCCAGCGTGGTTAAGAAGTATGCATGCACTCTCCCATCTGCCAAGTGAATGCCAATACCAGGGTGACCTTGGAAGCCACATGTGGAACGTGGCAGAACCTGATTCAGTCTGGGTTTTACTCCATCCTTACACAGGACATACATTGGAAGAGATTTGGGGGGTTTTTTCCTACTTTTTCAAATATATATGTGAAGTGTGTATGTGTGTGTGTGTGTTTGTGTGTGTACACGCACACACGTGGGGCCCATGTGCAGTTACTGGCATTCATATAGGGTATCTTTCTCCATCACTCTCCACCTTAGATATTGAGGCAAGGTCCTCCACTAAACCCAGAGCTCCCTGGTTTTGCTCCTGTAGCTTACTGCCTTGCCCTGAAAATCCCATCTCCACTTCCCTACCACGGGATTCCAGCCAGACCCCCATGTCCACCTGTCTCCTTCGTGGGCTGGGTTTGAGAGGTCTAAACTCCATTCAAACTCCACTCCTCATGCATGTGACAAGAGCTTTACCCAGCGAGCTACTGAGGAGCTTCCTTTTAGCTAAGCACTGAGCCGTCGAGGTGGGTCTGCTGTGGCTCTAGCATTATTTCATGAATTTTATGGATGCAGTGTTAACTTATGCAGAGCTGTGAAATGCAGAAAACTTTCACTGTTCTAGCCCTGGAAGCTGCTCAAAGACACTCACCCTGCATGACTGTGAGGGGTGGGTCAGCCACTCAGAAGGTCCCTAGTCATCTCATAAATGTCTTATGTCCTGCTGATTCCAAAAAGGATTTGGAGGTGGTTTCTGCCGCAGCCTAAAGACCATTTGATCAATAATTAAAGAGCAGGAATCAAGGAGTAATGAATGCCTGGGCAGAAGGCCAGGGGAGAAGGAAGGAAGAAACATGAAATTCTGAATACAGCAGCGAGCTGATGGAAAGTTTTCTAAGCACAGGGACTGTGATATAACCCAAAGCGTGGCTCTGAGCTTCCTGGCAGTCAAAGCAAAGAAGGAAACAGGATGTGCTTCAAATTGTATAGGAAGTGGTCAACGTGATTAGGTGCACAGACCCTGGAGACGGTGTTCTGTTAATTAACTAGCTTTATTTTTTTCTGGTGCTGGAGATTGAGTGGAGAGCCTTCCGCCTATCAGATAAGTTCCCTATCATTGAGGTATGTGATTCTGAAACCCAATTCTTCCGCTCACTAGTCACACAACCGTCAGAAATTCTTGAGCTTCTCTGTTCGAGCCCCTTTCTTTGGGGTCATTTGGGAAGGTGAACTGGGTCAAGCAAGGGGTATGAGGCTCCCAGAAAAGGCCTGGCATGAAGGAAATTGTGTATGAGATTCACTATCAGGTTGGTAGCATGTGCCTAGTGTGTACATGTGAGGTTCTGGGTTCCCTTTCCGGTCCCTCCTCCATGCAAAGAAGTTTTTCTTTCGATATGACTGGAACAATCAGGCTAGTGATTTGGGAAAGATTCATGTTTCCCTGTGCTAAATTCCCTCTGGCAGGTGTCATACGAATACAACGGTCGGAGCTGCCAAGCTGACAACTGCTGTGCCCTGTGTTAAGCTTTTTTCTCTTAGTGGCTTTTGGCCCAGTTTTACAAACTGGATAATTCAAGGTGCTGGGCAAACCTTGGGCTCTAAGCGCACTGACCCATCCACAGGCCAAGAAAGTGTAGATCCATATACATGGGTGAACTTTTTCCACCCTCGGTTTCCCCATCCATACAATGGGGGGAATAATAAGTAGGACCTTCCTCACTTGGGGGCCATAATGAGCACCTGAAAGAGTGTAATTCAGGGGTAAAGTGCTTGCTCAACATGTGTGAGGCTTTGGGCTCAATTTTCCAGTATACCAAAAGTGAAAGGAAGAAAGAAAGGAAGAAAGAAAGAAAGAAAGAAAGGAAGGAAGGAAGGAAGGAAGGAAGGAAGAAAAAGAAGGAAAGGAAGGAAAGAAGAAAGAAAACAATAATAATGTAGGGGCTGGAGAGATGGAGAGCTAGTTCAGTAGTTAAGAACATTTCGGGGTTAAGTGTTAGGACCTGAGTTCAGAACCAGGCACTCACATTTTTTAAAAAACCAGCTGGGCAGAGCTTAAGAGATGTCTCAGTAGGTTAAGAGCACTGACTGGTCTTCCAGAGGTCCTGAGTTCAATTCCCAGCAACCACATGGTGACTCACAACCATCTGTAATGAGATCTGACGCCCTCTTCTGGTGTGTCTGAGGACAGCTACAGTGTACTTACATATAATAAATAAATAAATCTTTAAAAAAAAAACTGGCTGGGCTTTTCTGGTAGCCAGCATGGCTCAGTGAGAGATCCTGTCTTAAAGAAATAAGGCAGAGAGAGTGATAGAAGAGGCAAGAACACACACACACAAGCAGACATATACACACAGGCATACAACTTACACAGGCACGCACACACACAGGCACACACAGGCATACAATCCACACACACACATATAGGCACACAACCTACACACACACACAAAGGATTTTAAGAAAGAAACTAAAGCAGGGATATACACAGTAACTGGGATCAGAGGCAACCTTTAGTGTGCAAGCACTAAATGAGAGAGAGCAAAGGACGAAATAGGACAGAGATTCTCTCCTTGAAACCTGGCCCGGAAAAATCATTTTGAACGTTTCAACAAGGGAACACCTGCAGAAGGTGGCCCTGGACTAACCAGATTGTTTTCTTTGCCTTTGGCTAGAATTCCCTTGGCCTAATTCTATGTGCTCTCAGCCTGGGGCTGACCTGATTTGAAACCCACTCTGGTTTGAAGAGGTTCTTCTGGGCCAGAGAGCCAACATGCCCACCTACATAGCCACAGACTCTCTGAGGGATGGAGAACCTGAAACTTCCCTTTACTTGGGTGTTCTCTGACCCTCCTCCCACCCCACAAAAAACAGGCTGAGCCCTTGTCATGGTTTGAAAATGTCTGACCCAGGGAGTGGCACTATTAGGAGGTGTGGCCTTGTTGGAGTAGGTGTGTCACTGTGGGTGTGGGCTTTAAGACCCTCATCCTAGCTGCCTGGAAGTCAGTCTTCCAGATGAATCCTTCAGATGAAGATGTTGAACTCTCAGCTCTGCCTGCATCATGCCTGCCTAGACACTGCCATGTTCCCACCTTGATGATAATGGATGAACCTCTGAACTTGTAAGCCAGCCCCAGTTAAATGTTGTTCTTATAAGACTTGCCTTGGTCATGGTGTCTGTTCACAGCAGTAAAACCCTAACTGAGGCAGCCCTACCCACACCACCTTGTCCAGCCTCCAAGACCTTAAAAGTTGGTCTTAGCCATAGTCATATTTTACTTTTTGTATTTGATTTATTATTGCTGTGTGTGAATGTGAGTTTAGAAGACAACTTTGTGGGGTTAGTTATCTCCATTTTATGTGAGGGGTCTTTTTTGTTTTTTGTTTTTTGGTTTTTGGTTTTTTCTGAGACAGAGTTTCTCTGTGTAGCCCTGGCTGTCCTGGAACTCACTCTGTAGACCAGGCTGATCTCGAACTCAGAAATCCACCTGCCTCTGCCTCCCTAGTGCTAGGACTAAAGGCGTGTGCCACCACTGCCCAGCTTTATGTGAGTTTTAAGGATCCGATCCAGGGCACCCGGTCCCTGCTGAGCCATCTCCATTGCCCTATAACCACATTTTACAGATATAGAAGCTGAGGCTTGATTACCAAATTGACTTGGCCGAGCTAATACAGCCAGTAATTAGCAGAATTGGCACCTGAAAGAGATGTTTATCCACCGGTGTGTATCCTAATGGAATGGCCTTCCTTTGCCCTCCTAACCCCCAATCCATTCTCATCCTCTCTCATCCTCTCTCTCTCTCTCTCTCTCTCTCTCTCTCTCTCTCTCTCTGTCTATTGATATCGAGGATCTCCTGGGCTCAGGGAAGTCCCCTAGCCTGTGAGAACTGTCACCTAACCAAGACAGTTTCGCCGGGGGTACCCAGGGGCCCATGGGAAGGTCTTGGTAGATGGAAAATTAACCCCAGCTGTCATTACCCCATCCAGGCTGCAGCTCTTCCGTGCTCAGCCTCTTGGTTAGCCGCTGTCTCTCCAGACTTCTCCACCGCCTTTCCTCTCTCTCTGTCCTCACACAGCTCAAGTGATCGATCTCACCACCCTCCTGAATAATCTTCAGTAGATCTCTGTTCCTCCCGGGAACAGAGCAAATAGATTGAGTCCCCGAGGTCTTACCTGCTTCTCACCCAATCTTCCCTTTCTTCTAGGCCTCCCTCAACCCTGGCTCCCCCCTTCCCCTACCCCTACTATTTCAAACCGTTCTCGAAGTTTCCAGCCTCAAGTCTTTGAACTTAACAGTTCCGTTTGTGGTGTGAGAGGAACAGAAGCCCCGACTGAGCTACTAGGCCTAAGCTGAGCTCTGGAGCTGTCAGACCCATTAGTATCCCCCAGGCTTCCAAGAGTGGTGGCAGACACTTCAGCCATCTGGCAGGTCTTCACTAGTGGTGGCCACCAAAACCTGGAGCTCTCTGCAGAGCCTAGGAAATGCGGATCTCATCTCTCATCCCATTTGGTGTGCCAGCACAACTCTCTGAGCCAGCTGCCAAGAAGGTTCCCAGAGGCAAAGAGTTCCTACCCTGTGTGCCGGAGTCTTTATTTCCTAGTGTTTACCGTCATGTCACCTTCCCCTACTTCCGTGGTCAGGCCGAATTCGCCTCTGAGAGTCTCTGCAATGCATACCTTAGCGCCCTAAGTGCTGTCCCAGAACAGGCAGAGGCCTGCTGCTGCTTCTTGGAGAAAAGTTATACCAGAGAAAGGGGGTTTGCCCACCCGGCTTTCTGCATTATTCGCTGATGCTTCTGCGCCACCTGGTGGACAGATGTGGAATGGACTAGGATTTAGGAGGAAGGCAACGCCTTATCCAAACTTCTTGAGGGCAAGATATTCCGATTGGATTCTGTCCTATGATGGGATCTCAGGCTTGTACCGGCCCCTTTCAAGATTAGGTTCCTTTTTCAGAAAAAGGGCAGGAAGGGAATGGATCCTTCTAGCTCTGACACAGCTAAGGCCCATGTCACTCTGTCAGGGCTGGAGAGATGGCTCAGTGGTTAGGAGCTCTGGCTGCTTGCTTGATTCCCAGTACGTGGCAGCTCACCACCATCTGTAACTCCAATCCCAGAGGATTAAATTTTTCTTCTGGCTTCCTTGACCACTATATATACACAAGCAAAACACCCATATACATTTTTTAAAAAGTCTTTAAAAAACAAAATCAATCCCAGCACTCAAGAGGCAGAGACAGGTAAATCTCTGTAAATTTTAGGCCAGTCTCATCTACATAGCAAGTTCTAAGCCAGCTAGGACTTTATGGTGTAGTGGCTTTCAATCTTCCTAATGCTGTGACCCCCTACCACAACACTATCTTCATTGCTATTTCATAACGGTAAGTTTGCTCCTGTCGTGAGTTATAATGTAACTATATGATATGCAGGATATCGGATATGTGACCCTTGTGAAAGGATCGTTCAAACTTCCCAAGAGGCCAAGACTCACAAGTTGAGAACCTTGGGCATACTGAGATCCTGTGTGGAACAAACAAAAAATCAAAACAAAAAAGGGATATGGTTGTACTTGATCTCAGCTTGTTCTTAAAACTAGGTTTGTACCCTTGGCTGGTTCCTTCTCTGCTTTAAGTATACAATTGCCACATTATGGTGATATAACATGGTGACTGCTGCTAGGTAGAAATACTACAGCTGAGCCATGGTAGCGCATACCTTTAATCCCAGAACGTTGGAGGCAGAGGCAGTTTGAGGCCAGCCTGGTCTACAGAGTGAGTTCCAGGACAGCCAGGGCTACACAGAGAAACGCAGTCTGAAACCTGCTCACTCACCAGCAAAAGAAAAGACATACGGTCCTTTTAGAGTACTAGTGCCTGGCTAGTGCTGGGTCAACATAGGCATGGGGTGAGCATCCTGTCCCCAAATCTGTTCAAGGATACTTGGTGGGCACACCAAAGAGTCAAGTGAATGAGCTGTCCAAGTGGGGTTCAGGGAAGCTGGGTGTGGTGACTTATGCCTTTAAACCCAGCACTCAGAAGGCAGAGGAGGCACAGTAGGAGGATTTCTGTGAGTTAGAGGCCAACCTGGTCTACAGAGTGAGTTCCAGGACAGCCAGGACTATACTAGAGAGACCCCCGTCTCAAACAAACAAACAAAGAAAACCAGAGTGGTTCAGGGAGTAGGGTAAGCTGGGAGGTGGAGATGGGTGACGTCACCTAGACATGAATGCTCATTTGTCTCTTCCAACGAGTTACGGGGACACCTTGAGCAGATGTCTTAGGCATTTTAAGCCCCTGTCTACCTATCTGCAAAATGGGGATATTGTTGTCCTCTTCCCCAAGTTGTTGGGGGTCAGCGAGGTAAAGCAATCCAAGAGCATGAGTTGCTACTGTGCCAGGAACGATGTGACTAAAGGTGCCCTAGAAAATCTTAAAAATCCACTTTCTCCAGATCTGGGATCCCTGCTTCTGCCTTTGGGAGCAAAATGCAGGATTAGCAAAGCAAAGAAATGCTATCTATCCTAAAACCCTTCGGAGGACTGCTGAAATCAGGTACTTGCTAGAAACTATAAAGAACGCACAGCGCTCTTTCTCCCCTCTGGCTGGAAAGGCTCCAGAGGGCAGTGAGGGGGTGGGGCACAACACAGGCCGGGTGAAGAACAGCCTGTCTGCCTTCTAATCGGTTGAGTGTCCTTTGATCCCCAAATGGACTCTGAGCTTTGTGAGGGATCTGGTGGCCATGTGGGGACAGAAAACAACCAATCATAAAAAAAAAAAAAAAAAAAAAAATAGATCACAAGTTGCCAACTGGCAACCCCAAGAGCTAGACTTGGCTCCCAGGCCCTTGTTCAGTAGTCCGAATAGTCAACTGTGTGTATTTGGCTCGCCACTTAATTAGTTCCAAATGAGTAAGTGGTAGTGTAGTCCCATTCAGAGATTTCCCCAGTTCTGAACACTGCAGTGTCAGGGACAGTACCAGGCCCTAGCCACCTTCTCAGGTTCACAGGTTGACAGTATTGTTATTTAAGCGCTACCAAAGAATGAGTTAAAAAGCAAGAAACTGGAAACCTTGCTTACCAAACTTGTATTTTTCCCGTGTGTGTGTGTGTGTGTGTGTGTGTGTGTGTGTGTGTCCAGGGTTCATGGATGAACCTATGTGCACCTGTGTGCGGAGGACAGAGGTTAGCCTTCGGTGTTGTTACTCAGGTGACATACACATGATTTTGGAGACAAAGTCTGCCTCACTTTTACCTGGATGACGTTGGGTAGCTGATTGGCCCTGAGCCCCAGGGATCTGCTTGTCTCTGCCTCTTCAGCCCTGGGATTACAAACTCATTCGTGCACTACAGACATTTCACTGAGCCTCCAGCTTTACTCTCCAGCTTTCCTGCCTTTCAAAGGCAAACACGCATGTGCCTGACCACGTCCTTTGGGGGATTCAGAGTGTGGCCAGGCTTGAATTGTGGCCCTGGGACACAGGGCAAACAACTGGGTTTCCTGGGACTTTAGCTTCGAATCTGGACTATAACGATTGGACTTGCTTCACTGGGTTAAGTGGCTAATGCCCATAAAATGCTTAAGGCGTACCTAGGTCCACAGTCAGAGCTCAATAAATGCTATTATCATTAACCACATGCTGTCTGGCTGTGTGCCAGGTGCTAAGAGGACAGAGATAGATAAGTGTCCCCGCAGGGCTCAGAGTCTGATGGCGATCATGGGGTGATTGATGTACGGTGGAAGGGCCCCCCCCACCTTGAAAGTGGAGGAGCTAAGGTCACCTGTGTCCACGGAGCTCACATATTTGCACAACCTTCAGGATTCACATCCTGGAGGCCTGAACTCTGTTGACAATTAAACAGTGGAGAAGGCGATGGCTGAGAATATAGCTCAGTGAGAAACCATTTGCCTAGCATGTGTGAAGCTCTAGGCTACGTTTCCAGATCTGAAAAGTAAATCAATAATAAACAAACAAACTGGCCTGGGAAGCTAGGACCATAATGATATATATACTTACAGTGCCAGCTACCCAGGAGCCTAAGGTAGGAGGAGCACTTGAGTCCAGAAGTTCAAAGCCAGCCACTCTGGGTAATATAGACCTAGGCCGTTTATTATTTATTTATTTAGCATTTACATACTTATTTATTTTGGATTTCCTTTCCCCGTCCCTTCTCCCTCTTGCTCTGGCCCCATTCGCTCCAGTCCATAGGTTTTTTATTTGTTTCTCATTATGGATGGTTGTGAGCCACCATGAAGTTGCTGGGATTTGAACTCATGATCTCTGGAAGAGCAGTCAGTGCTCTTAACCAATGAGCCATCTCACCAGCCCTTATTTTGTTTTTTTTGAGACAGGTTTCTCTGCATAGCCCTGGCTGTCCTAGAACCCATTATGTAGACCAGGCTAGCCTAGAACTCACAAAGATCTGCCTGCCTCTGCCTCTTGAGTGCTGGGATTAAAGGCGTGTGTCACCATTGCCCAACTGAAAGATGTATTTTAAAAAATAAAATCAATTGGGAAAAAAAATAAAGCCTGAAATGGTACACACCTGTAGTTCCTGGACTTGAAAAGCAGAGGCAGAAGTTTGAGGCCAGCCTGAGCTATATGAAACCATGCCTCAGAAACAAACAAACAAATAAATACTTTTTTTAAAAAAAAAAAGAATTACTTATTTTATTTATATGAGTACACTGTGGCTGTCTTCAGACACACCAAAAAAGGGCGTCAGATCCCATTACAGATGGTTGTGGGCCACCATGCGGTTACTGGGAATTGAACTCAGGACCTCTGGAAGAGCAGTCAGTGCTCTTAATCCCTGAGCCATCTCTCCAGCCCAAATAAATACTTTTTAAAACATCGAATGAAGAGGTAATTTGATTTCGGGAGGAGGCGTTATTTGTTGGATATGCTGTTTCGTTTTGTTTTGTATTTTAGTGTGTTTTGAGATAGGGTCTCACTGTCATCTCAGATGGCCTAGACTCAAAAGGTCCTCTTAACCTCTTAACCTTTGACCTTCCTGGTCCTCATGGATATTGTGTTCTTCAAAAATCAAGTTGGGTCTCTATGAGGAAGGGACAGGGCTGGCACCGTGAGCCTCTGCCAGAACTTAGCAGAGTTTATGTTGGACTGAAGCCCTGCCAGTCCCAGGCGTCATCTCTGTCCCAGTGGGTGTGTGTCTGTGACTAAGTGTGAAAGAATTAAAAGCGTGCCCAGGATGGGAGGTGGGAGGGGAGAAGGTGGAAAGGAGAAAGTCCTTTGGTACAGACCGTCTCTATGCTCACAAGAAACTGTTGATTTGTATTGACAGGGATTGAACCCAGAACCTCATGTACTCTTGGAGAAATCCGCAAACACTGAGCTATAGCCTCAGCCCTCAGAGTTGCTCTATCTATCTATCTATCTATCTATCTATCTATCTATCTATCTATCTATGTGATCTCATGTACCCCAGGCTGGCCTCATACTTGCTACGTAGCCCAGGGTGACCTTAAACTCCTGGTCTTCCTGCTTCCACTTCCGTATTGCTAGGATCACATGTGTACCACTGTGCTCGGTTTGTGCGATGCTGGGGCGGCAAAACCAGGGCTTTTCGTATGCTAGGCAATCACTCTATTAACTGAGCTACATCTCCAGCCCTACCTCAAGTTGATATTTAACTTAGTCTTAGTCTTTTGCAGCAGAATCTCATTTTGTCATTCAGGCTAGCCTTGAACTTGAAATCATCCTGCCTCAGCCTCCCAAACTACACTTCTAAGCCTAAAAAGAGTTGTTTATTATTATTATGATGATGATGATGATGATGATGATGATGATGATGATGATGATCTGTTTTCTCTGTGTAGCCCTAGCTGTCCTGGTACTCACTCTGTAGACCAGCCTGGCCTCGCACTCAGAAATCCACCTGCCTCTGCCTCCCAAGTGCTGGGACTAAAGGCGTGCACCACCACATCCAGATTATTTTATTTTATTTTATTTCTTGAGACAAGGTCTCAACATATATCCCTGGCTAGGCCTAGAATCAATATGGAGTGTGGTTTAGCTGGTCAGATTTCGTTAGCCTCTCAAACCACAGGCCTGTGCTAGACAAGTTTATTTTCAATTTGTCCTTCACATGTCCTGAGGATCTCGGGAACTGTGGAAGGATCGTGGCCTGCTTCAGATGATAACAAAAGGCAGCTAGCCTGGGATAGATGAAACCCTGCTTTAAAAAACACAAAGACCAGCACACCTCTCCTCTATTATGGCTGACCTTTCAACTTCACAGTGTGGGTGACTTCTAGAGGAAGAGAAGGCAATCTGGAAGCTGGGCTAGGTCAAGCTAAGTCACCAGATCCAATTTGACCCCTTGGAGACACTGGGGTTGACTGGCTTCCTCGCCAGCTATCCCATCTGAGCTATGGCCTCCCACTTGACCCAGTTCCCCTTGACACCGATTCTCATACTAGGTGAGGTTCCTAAGCAGGAGCAGTCTCCATCTCTCAAAAACTTAAAGACAAAACTTTGAGCAGAAGACCTTGAGAAATAGGATTCCATTTCTCCCTCAGTCACTCACTCATTCACACATGTCTTTATTGAACACCTACTATACACCAGGCCCTGTGGCGTACTGGTGATCAAAGGGAGAATGCAGGAAATGAGAACATCACCTTCAAGCCGACATCGACGATGCAGAGGGACAGACTAAGCAAGGGCTAATGCTTAAGTTCGATCACTGGAAGCAAGCGTAATAAAAACATAAACCCCGGAGCCAGGCATGGCAATCTGGTGAGTAATTCCAGCACTGGGAAGACTGAGGCCAGAGGATCTCAAGTTCAAGTTCAGCCTAAGCCTGTAGGGAGGAAACCTGTTTCAAAAGTCTAACAATGGCGTCTGAATAGTTTGACTCCCAGGTTAAGAATACTTGCTGCTCTTCCAGAAGATCTGGGTTCAGTTCCCAGCACCTACATGGCAGCTCAGAGTTGTCTGGAATCCCAGTTCCAGGGGTCTGATGCCTCTTGTGACCTCCATGAGCACTGTACACACATAGGATACATACATACACACATGCAAACACTCATACACACAGATAATAAAATAAAACTTTTTTTAAGTCCATACTAGAAATTGGCAAGATAAGAGCCAACCTGGTAGCCAGGCGGGTGGTGGCACACACCTTTAATCCCAGCACTTAGGAGGCAAAGACAGGCAGATTTCTGAGTTCTAGGCCAGCCTGGTCTACAGAGTGAGTTCCAGGACAGCCAGGGCTACACAGAGAAACCCTGTCTCCAAAAACAAAAACAAAAACAAAACAAAAAAAAAGAGCCAACCTGGTAAAAGCAAAAGCCTTGGGGACATGAGTTCAATCCCTGGAAAAGGAGAAAAAAGGGACCAAGTCCCCAAAAATGTCCACTGACTTCATATGCATGACACAGCAGGAGTGCCCCCCCCCCCACACACACTCATCAGGCACATACACACAAGAATAATGGCTATTTCTTTTTTGGTTTTTCTTTTCTTTTTCTTTTTTTTTTTTTTTTTTTTTGGTTTTTCGAGACAGGGTTTCTCTGGGTTGACCTGGCTGTCCTGGAACTCACTCTGTAGACCAGGCTGGCCTCGAACTCAGAAATCTGCCTGCCTCTGCTTCCCAAGTGCTGGGATTAAAGGTGTGCACCACCACTGCTTGGCTTTTAAGTTTTTGGTTTTGTTTTGTTTTGTTTGTTTGTTTGGTAATAATGGCTATTTCTAAAGCTGATTATAACGATGCCAAAGAGGGGCAGAGATGAACTGGCCAGGTGGGGCAGCCACTCTTAAATAGAATCAGCAAACTGGCCCTTGAGCTGCCGGCCACCTGTTGGTAAACAACTGAGGGTGTTTATTTACGAGTCATCCAGGCTCTGTTCATGCCTCAGTGGCAGAGACGGGAGTGAATTAGAGAGCTGGAGATATTCACTCTCTGGCCCCTTTACAAAGCTTCGCCAACTGCAAGGAAACACTATACCACGCCCACTAGAATGGCGCCAATAACAAAATGCCAGACAATAACAAGAACCGCAGAATGTAGACAGAGTGGAACCCTTATGTGGGGCTCCTGGGAAAGGAAATAAGGGTGTGGCCCCTCTGGGAAAAGTGTAGTTGGTCTGCAGGGGGTCAAATGCAGCTGTCATGTGACTTGAAACTTCTGTCCACACCAAAACTTGGTCTTGGATTTTCACAACCTCATTGGCACTAGCTGAAAAATGGGAGCAATTCAAATGTCCTTCAATGGATGAATACAATGTGATACAGACCCAGATCTGGCAATAATAAGAACTGTAACATATGTGGTGAATTGGATAAGCTGTGGAAAACATTAAACAAATAAAAGAAGCCAGCCTCCAAGATCGCCCTTGGTAGGATTCTGGTCTTGATTTTTCATTGGTTTGTCTGTTTTGTGACAGGGTCTGACCTTGTAGCCTTGGCTGGCCTAGAACTCACTGTATAGATCAAGCTGGTCTCAAAATCACAGAGATCCACCGCCCTCTGTTTCTAGACTCCTAAGATTGAAGACATAGACCATTCCAGGATATTTTGTTTTGTTTGAGACATGGTCTTGCTATGTAGCCCTGACTAGCAGTGTAGCCCAACTCAGTGTGAAAGGTACAGCTTCCTGAGAGTTGGGGCCACAGGCACGCATCAACAAGCAGCAGGATTCCACTTTATAGGAAAAGTCCAGCTTCAGAGCAGAGCAATTGAGATGGCTCAGTGGGTCAAGGTGCTTGCTACCAAGCCTGAAACCACTTACATGCCATCCCCAGGATCCATATGGTGGGAGGAGAAAACTGGCTCCCACAATTTGTTCTCTGACCTCCACACATGCCCCATAGCTTATACAAACACACATACACACAGATAGATAGATAGATAGATAGATAGATAGATAGATAGATAGATAGA
>JADRCD010221398.1:0-16431 GCA_019843815.1 Montemys delectorum
CACACACACACACACACACACACACACACACACACACACACTCAAAAGTAGATTTATCTACTGATCTTTTTTTAACTCTGAGGATAATTTTTCAGAAACAGTCCTTGATCTTGAGAATAAGTAGATCTCTGTGAATAGAATAAGATGTTTCTAGCCAAGTGTGATGGCACATACCTTTAATCTCAGCACTCAGGAGACAGGCAGAGGCAGAGAGGGAGAGAGGGAGAGGCAGAGGCCAGCAGCTCTCAGTGAGTTTGAGGCCAACCTTGTCCAAATAGTGATTTCTAGGCCATCCAGTACCTTATCTCAAAACAACAAACAAAACAAACAATGACAACCAAACCAAACCTAACCAAGCCAAACAAAACCATCCCATATTTCTGTCAGACTTAAAAGGAGTTTTTCAATACAGACAGGCAGAGGTTTAGTAGCAGTAAACATGAGTTCTGAAATGAGGAACAAATAGCTTTTCTCTTATTTTGATGGTGTTATCTTAGGAGATGGTGAAACAAAGCAAACCTCCAGGCTTTTTTCCTTCTAAAGTCTTTTTGAGGTCATCTTTTGCCCACACTTTTTGCCTTTTGGTCTTGCTGTCTAATTTAGGATGAGTGGGGATGGAAACATAATAGAAATGGTCTCACCGTGGTTGGTTCTGCCATCCCAACAGCTTTGAGGTCATGACCAGATCTTTTTCTACCAGCTCACACAGCAAGAAAAGAATTCCAAGTGAATTCTGAACCCCTGGGCCCAGGAAGGGCTACTTGTTTCCAGAGCAGTTACAAATGACCAAGAGGCTCCACTTCCTGCTCTCCCTGATGAAACTAGAGATAAAAAAAGCAGTTTTTCATATCACCCTCGCCCTGGTCCCAAGTTTTCAATCTAGTAATTTCTTTTCTACTATCTTCTCACCTGTTTTATTTTAAAACGTTTCTCTTTTAATCAATGTAATCAAGTCATCACTCTCTTAATAAGGCCTATTAAGATAACAACAGTACCAGGGCCACAAGAATGAATCGACGGATAAGGCAGTTCTTGCCAAAGCATGAGAAGTAAAGTCTAAGTCCCCAGAATCCATGTTAAAACCTAGCAGGTGGGATGTTGTCTGCCATGATGCTAGCTAGCTAGCACTCAGGGGGCAGAGATAGGAAAATCCCTGGGGCAACCTGGTTAGCTAGACTAGTCAGCAGTATTGAGTTCATAGTTCAGCAACAGATCCTACCTCAATAAAGGAAGTATAAAGCCATCAAGAAAGGCATTTCATATCTACATCTGGATTCCACGTGTATGTATACACACGAGATATCCACTAATGTGTACACAGATATACGTGCATACGCATTCCACCGGTATGTAAATACACAATCAAACAAAATATAAGATAACTAATACAAAAATAAGTAATGTATGTTCTTTTCTTTAATTCACCACATTGATAGTTGTATTTATGCTTCATTTATAACACTGGAGTTTAGTGTCTTAAATTGATGTGGGAAAACACACTGTGGCTTGTTATGTTGTAGGTGGTATAATTTCCTGGGAATCTGGCAAAGTGACTTCAGTGGATTTTACATCTTTTAATCTGGTAATTTCAGTTAGGATTTATTTTTCTCCTTGGGGACAAGGAGTGGGCCATAATCAGAGAGTCACATAAGTTCTTAAGATTTGTATCACAGTTAGTTCCTTTATAACTAACAGTTCTGTTACAAACAGTTCTGCTTTAAATTGAGATTACTTCCTTGATAAAGCTTGTTTAATACAAAATGAGGCCTTAGGAGAATACATCTTTGAGTGTGATGGCATGAGTGTGATGGCATGAGTGTGATGGCATGAGTCTGATGGCATGAGTCTGATGGCATGAGTGTGATGGCAGTGGGACATGGGGGTCGTTAGCAGGCTCTGTTCAGTTTGTAACTGATCCCTGGGAGGTCATGTTAAAAATGTTGATTTAAATAATAAGCAGTCTATAGAGAAACAAAATAGATAGCATGAACAACAGACAAGGGATTATAACCCCTGTACAGCAAGAAAGCTATGGAGTGTGTGTGTGTGTGTGTGTGTGTGTGTGTAAAGAATATAGATGCTCAGCTTTGCCACTTGTTAAAAAAAAAATCTCAGTCTCATTAGTAATTAAGAAATCTTACATTTGAGCTATAGCCAGATACTGTGCAGACTAGCAGAACTTAGAAGGTCTGATACATATTTGGTGAGAACAGGGATATCAGAACATACCCCTCAGATACTGCCTGGAGGATCTTCCTTGAGAAACCCCTCAGGGGACCATTTGGCAACATTTAGCAAAGCTTTCTGTGTAGTATCCCAGGAACTGGCAATTCCACTTCAGAGTCAGGACACTAAGACCACTCTGAAGGAGACACACAGGAATAGTCACCCCAGCATCAGTTGGGTTAACAACAAACAACGCCAGTCACCTTCAGCATCCACTAGGAAGGGACAGCTTTCATGAAACAAAGAGAAAATCAATGAACTGCACAGGGATCACAGTGGACAAACCCTTGCTGGTGTTAAAGGGCGGCAACATGTTGATTCAAGCATTCCAAGGGCCAATACTTACATCATGTTAAAGGAAAACCACATAAAATAGCAGGCACTTCACAGAATGAGTATTCTAAGTACATACGCCCATGGGGCAGATGGTTGCAAAGCAAATTCTGGATGAGAGTTGCTTAGGAGAGGGGTAGACAGCTGCATGAGGGGACATGAGTATTATAAAGCAAACATGGAAAGACTTAAACGTTTTCACCTCAAGGGACAGTAAGTTATTGCTTTTGTGCACCAATTTTAAAAGTTAAAAAAAAAATGTTGAAAGTCCTTTAAGGAAAACCCTAACAAGATCCACTTCAACCACAGACACTAGAAGAATGCTGTTCAGGAGCTCACTGTCTGTTTGCTTCATGTACTCCCTTCTGTCTCATCTGAGACAGTTTTGACTTCTCTCTCGCTCTTTTCCCTAACCCTATGTTATTATTTACATATTTTGGTGTGACATATTTTATTTGTATGTGTTTGTGTGCATGTGTGCACAAGCATTGAACCAGAGGTCAATATCTGTCTCCATCTACTGTCTATACCCTATTTTCAAGAAAGGTTCTCTCATTGAACCATGATCTTTACCAATTCAGCTTGACTGGCTGGTCAGTGAGTCCAGAGAGACTCGGATCTCTGCCTCTTCAGCATTAGACTTACAGGTGTACACTGGCATTTAATGGGGATGCTGGGGAACAGAGCTTGAACATTCATGACTGCATTTTACCAACTGAGCTGTCTCCCCAGCTCCTGAGATCTTTTTTTTTTTTTTAATTGTTTGAAAGTGCCATAAACTTGTAGCATCAGATTGTGAAAATGTGATTCAAAGGGGCAGTTGGCTCCTCTGTGGGGGACAGTGTAAGCAGAATAGTCTTTGTAAATATTTGAGGCCAGAAAACAATTTATGGGAGGCATTTCTCTTCCTTCTAACTTGTGGGTCCTGGGGATTGAACTTCGGTCACCAGGCTTGATGACAAGCGTCTTTGTCTACTATGCCATCTCACACACTCAAACATTAAAATAATCAGTACTAATTATATATTGGATGACAGCTTTTTAAAAGAGAGATATTCATAGGATTGTTTGTGTCATTACTTACCAACAATCTGAAAGAAAGTCTACATTGTGTAACCGGACACTTTCTTTAAATGTGTATATGCCACATATGTTATTATATTTTATCTAATTATATTTCCATTAGCCTTAAAATAAGTGCCAAAATTACATACAAACTCTAAAGTCAAAAGAGTAAAGTTGAAAGAGAAGGGGGCATTTTACTTTGCCTTTGTTTGTAGATATTTTTTTTTTTAAAAAAAAAAATAAGCTTTCAACATTGTTTCTGAATAGTTACCAATACTTAAATCACATTTCTGTTTAAATCAATGAAGGACACATATCATGTATTACATTTTATAGCTTATGCCACAATTTCCTCCAGGAGACAAATTTTTCCTTGAGAGCTCACATCTGCAATTGTAAGTCTTCGCAGACTGTCAAGGCGCAGCTAAGGCAATGGAGCAGTGATGATGGTGTATAGTTGAGGTGGCATGAAGGTGACTCAGCCCTCAGCCCTCGAGATGCTCTGTCATCAGGTGTACTGATTGACTGCATCCCATGTGTGACCGTGCCGTCGGCTCCCTTTAGCTATAGGTAATAGCACAGTCTATTGAATAGAGTGGAAAGCCACTGTTCCATAGACGTTACCGTGTGTAAACTAAGCCAGTGGTTTTACATAGCCCTAACAAATGTGTTAATAGTGTAATAAAACAAAACCCCCAAGTTGTTGCATGGGGTATCTACTCAACCTGTCTGTACTCAGGACAACAGAAAGCTATCACAGCTCTAGGGTAGAGATTTGATGCTGAGTTTTACTAACTGTGACTTGGGGGATTACAGCACTTTAAACAAGGGGAGTTCTCTCTCTCTTTTGAAATGGGACCGAAGTGAATATTCTCAGTAAAAGTTTTTATGGCCTTCCTCATGTTCATCATGGTTACCCTCCTCTCCCAGCCCTTTACTAGACAAACAGGTAGACAGATATTGATTCTCCATATACATGTGAACATACATGTGCACATCCATGGAATCTTGCTGTTAGAATTAAAAAGCAATCTCCAAAAACAAAGCTGTACAATGATCTCATCAACATGAATGATGTTTGATGAGAGTTTGCTTCATTGGTCCACTCAGTGAACATTCCCCACAGATGAACTCGATACTCGCTGTGTCCATATCATGTGTCTTTGTATCAATTCTTACTTTGGGCTACATTGCCTACTTAGGCTGTAGGGATAGTGACGCCTTCCTGCTATGCTGTAGTGTTGGGCCAGTAGTATCACTGTGTAATGTCAGTGAACACTGGACTCAATGTGAGAGCTGCCTGGTTGGGAGTGCCCAAGCTCAGTTCTCTCTTCAGCCCAAGACCTTGTTTTTTTGTTTTTTTTTTTCTTGACTTTCCCCTTTAGCTGCTAAGATCAGTTCTACTCTAAGAAGATAACCCAGGGGTATGGGAGAGGCTTCTGCTGAAAGAAGGCAACTCAGGATATTTATGAACCCAGCCTTTGAGTAGGTATTCATGGAACATGAGCTGTGGGCAGTGAACCATGCCGGTCATGGAAAGTGCCATGGCTGCTGAAGCTGAGGACATATGCCCCTTCACATCACAGTGGGCGCTGCTCTGTAGATGTATTACAGCATCTGTGTAATATATAGATATAATCAAACATCGCTGATCACAATTTATACCCAAATTATGAAAAGGGTACATCTGGCCTTCACAACTTCTTCTTAGAATCTCATTTCATTTGTTTCCATTGTGAAGAAATGTAAGAAGCACCATTTATTTGAGGTCTTCCAGAAGTGAGGAATTCATTTCTACCCTAGTGTGTATAGGATAGTCCATTTAAACTCAAGAAGCATACATTATAATAAGGTGTAATAAAAAAAGCAATCATACCATATGGTTCCTGTTGTATAAGGAAATCTTGGTGAAAATGAATTACTGCCACTGGCCTTTTATATTATATATATTGAGAAACTTATGTTTTTATATTAAACCCTCTCTTTGCACATATGTATTTAAATATGTACATTTATAGAACACATACTAAGGACATAATAATGTATGAGTTTATAGAATCAACCACAAACCTATAGCAGAATTTTTGATAGCTAGCAATAATAAGCCACTGTAGTCATTTTGATGAAAAAACATTTGATGGAGAATATTTGTTTGTTAGACAGGAAGACAGGAAGACAGGCTTGGAGATACACAGCCGAGATCAGTTCCTTATACTACACAGCAGAAGTGGACTGGAGAACAGCCACTCAAGACTGCTCTGCTACTCTATGGCACCAAGATTGTTGTTTTGGCTGTCCCCACTGGTTCCTGTATCTTACAGTCTAGCATATGGGCTCAGTGCGAGCCTTTGGTTGGTGGAGCCTGAGTCATGTGCTATTCCCTAGTTATAAGGGGAGGCTGGTAAAGAAACACATTTTACCACTTCTGTAAATAGAGGTATGGTCTTTAGCCAAAGAGAAAAATTATCAAATTGTAGTTCCAATATTTATATCAGAACATTAGTAAGTTAAAGATAAAAATCACATTATTTTATCCTGATGGAAGACTATTTTAAGGTAGAAGTATAACAATCTTTTTCTAATTTGTACATTGATTTATTGTATTCTTTGACAGTTTCATATATGTATACAATAAACTTTAATCATGTCCAGCCCCGTTATCCTCTCTCACCCACTCCTTCATCCACTAGGATGCTTCTCTTTCCCAGCAAGTCCCCTATCACTTCCATGTCTTTTAAACCCTCTACGTTTAGTTAAGGTTGCTCCTGTGGACCTGGGTGAGAGGCTGCTTAATGGAGCAAGGGCAAGTTATCAACTTATACCACTGAAGGAAGTGAAAGACACCCTTTGTCCAGCAACAGCAACTGCCAGTATTTGCTTATGGAGAGCTGGGGTCTGTCAAGCCCCTTTCTCACTCATGAAGGGATTGTATTGGGCCTGATACCGGGTAGGTTTTATGTAGGTAATGAGGTCAGGAGTTCAATGAGCCAGTAAAATCCAGAAGAAGTCTTTGTGTGGCAACCCCCATATCTTTTTAGTTTCTCTGACATTCCCAACCACCCTGCCTTCCCTTCATTTCAGCAGTTTGGTCAGTTTGAGCCTCTGTACAGCCTGCTGCCATAAGATGCTTCACAGATCAAGGGTAACATAGCACTCCCTATGGATAGCTGTGTGAGAAGGCACCTAGCTGCATCTAATTAGTGAATAATAGGAGTAGGTAGGTTTGCCCCTCCAGGCCTATGACCTGGCTATTAACCAGGTCACACCCAAGTGCCATGCTGGGTGGCTTCCTCAATTGGCTTCCACCTAGTTTTTTGAGGCAAAATCTCTCAGTGAATGTGAAGCTCACCATTTTGGCTAGACTGGCTACACAATCTGCCCTGGGGATCTACTTAGAACTCCAAAAGGCACAGCAGTAACAAATCTCATGTCTGGGTGTGTTTTTAGAGATGTCCTGATTGTTATTCTCTCTGTGGGTCATTTTAGAGCCTGGCTTAGCATTTTTGTATAGAATTGCTAAATCAATTTATTTAGCTATCATTTATCATCGATATCTATCTATCTATCTATCTATCTATCTATCTATCTATCTGTCAGTCTGTCTTTCTATCATCTTTCTTCATTCCTTCCATTCATCTTCCTTCCTTCTTCCTTCCTTCCTTCCTTCCTTCCTTCCTTCCTTCCTTCTTCCTTCCTTCCTTCCTTCCTTCCTTCCTTCCTTTTTTCCTTTCTTTTTCTATCTCTCTTTCTTTCTTTCTCTCTTATTTTCATCCTCCCCTCCTCACTCACACACACACATACACACACACTTCCTGTTACTGTACAGGACTTGTTGATAGGAAGTCTTGAGGCTAGAGTCTCTTGTTCATAGAGATAGTGTCTCCACTCCAGAAGACAAAAAGTATCTTCTTCTTTTTTTTTTTTTTTTTTTTTTGGCCTCTCAAGATGAAGGATGATGAGATAGATAACCCTTGACTACCTCAGGCTCAGATCCAGGAAGAAATTGTATCAGTTGGCCTTGGAGTGTCTGTGTCTTCCCTGTGCATTTTCTGGAATCTTCCTCTAAGAAGAGTAAGGAGGTGAACAGACGTTCTATATGCCAAAATCAGATTCTACACCAGGATGTTACTGACAGTAGAGCCAGAGAATTCTGCTGCCAAAGGCTGTCCTCTCACTGTGGGATATTTGGCATCACCCCTGCACTCTCCCACTAGATGCCAGTAGCAACCCATCCATCCCCACTCAGTTTTGACAACCAGATATGTCTTTAATCAGTACCCAGTGTTCCTTCTTTGAAACTGGAGGCTGAGACCACTGTCTTAAATATACAATTCTGTATGGGTTAGCCTCTGCAAAACCCTGGACCTAGTCCTTCAATTGTCAGTCCCTTGGGGACAGAATGACATACTTACTTTCTTCACGTAGCAGTCTCTCTGTGTCTGCTACACATGATATATAATTGGGAAGCTACTAGAACACTGAAACCTCTCTTCCTCTTTCCTTCTTCCCCTCTTCTCCTCTTCCCCTCCCTCCCTTCCTTTTCCCTCCCTCTCTTCCTTCTTCCTCTCTCCCTCCCTCCTTCATTTCCTGTATGTGTGTGTGTGTGTGTGTGTGTGTGTGTGTATGTGTGTGTATATGTGTGTGTGTTTATGTGTGTGTGTTTGTGTTTTAGTATCTCTGTGTGTGTATGTGTGTGAGTATCTGTGTGTGTATGTGTGTGTGTGTGTGTGTGTGTGAATATCTGTGTGTGAGTATCTGTGTGGATGTGTATGAGTGTCTGTGTGTATGTGTGTGAGTATCTCTGTGTGTATATAAGTGTATGTGTATGTGTGTATCTCTGTGTGTGTCTGTGTGTGAGTGTCTGTGTGTATGTGTGTGTGTTTTGGTGTTGCTGGGATACACCTAAGTACCATACTACTATGCTATTGCCCAGCTCCGTATTTTAAAAATCTTACCAATCTATATAGTGTGGCAGTTTTTTATTTTTTGGTTTTTTTTTTTTTGTGTGTGTGTGTATGTGTGTTATTGTTGTTGTTTTAACAGGAGGACTTTTCTTTCTTCTCCATTTTTTTTTTTGATAGTGGTTTTCTGTGGGGATATGACATCTGGTATTTCAGAGACACAGTGGTCTATTTTCCTTCCCATAAAAGATATCACTATAGTATACAATATTTTAACCTTTACTTAAAACAAAAGAAATCTCATGATACTTAGATGCACTGGGCTAACAAAAATTTCTATTGAGCTTGTATGGTTCTGCTCTCTGTCGACCTTCTCCTCCACAAGAAAGGGAAGAAGCGACTACGCAGTCCTTTAATTACTCCATGTCCTGAGGCAGCTCGCACAGAGCATGTGCTGTTTGACCTTCTCTGTCCTTAGTCAGTCTTTGTTGACCCATTCCTGGCTAGGGTAACTGTTCTTCTTCTGGTACAGCTTTGAGTTAATGGTAAGGATAGCATTTGAAAGACAAAGCTTATTCATTTGTTTGTTTTTAACAACAAGTAACACTCTACGTTCTTTATAAGAAATTGAAAGTTTTCTACTGAGAGGATCAAGAAATAAATGCACAAAGAAAATGTGACTGAATCACAAGCGAAGGAAGGGCGCAGCTGGGGAGCTTCCAGGGTACTCAGAGTTTTGCTGTTGTTTGGTTGGTTTTTGGTTTTTCAAAACAGGGGTCACTCTGTGGAGTCCTGGCTGTCCTGGAACTCACTCTATAGGCCAGGCTGGCCCTAAACTCTCAGAGATCTTGCCTGCCTCTGTCTGGTTTTTGTTGTGTCTTGTTTATAATGAAAGAAAGCAAAGCAAATCCTGCACCAGTTATAAATAAACTCACAGTTCAGAGTATTACAGCTTTCATAAGGCATAAACGGAGATTGTTGGACATTTTTCTCGAAAGAGGAAGATCTGATGTTCAACTTTGCTTGGGTCTAAAAAGGTCAATATGAATTCAATTCTGTACTCTCTACATGTTTGAAAATGTGTCCTTTGTGGCTGAGACATACTTTCCTGATTGATCAGTAAAGTTGTTATGGGCAAATCCTACTGATTTTCCTTGTGATATCAGGACAGATGAGTTCCAGGGATCTCACGAGACCCAGAGCAGTTAGGAGCACATGGCCGCACTCTTAGGAGCATGCAAAATAAACAAACAAACAAAACCCATACAGTCTGAGGTGTGCAATAGCAAGCTGCATACAGATATTTTTGGTGGGCTGTGTTAACTAAGTACGCATACTGGCATTTTGTGGAACAAGAAAATAGAAAGTGAGCAAAAAGAGATTGCCTAACACATAGGCACATGGCCACTACATGGTTACGTTGAAGACTTCGTAGCCCGGAGAGTGGCATAGGAGCCCACTGTGCTGATGTAACCCTGCCTTATCGTTGATCTGGCTTGGGCTGTTTCATGTCAACTCCCTTCCAGAATGGAAACCCTGCTCATGCTTTCAATATCCATATGTTAGGCCTCAACTGAACACAAAAAAAAAAAAAAAAAAAATCAAGTCAGAAATTCACATATACTTTTTATGGTTTGTTAGTAATTTCCTTTAAGCCCAGTTCAACCTTTAGTGACTAAGGCAGCTCACTGAGAAATGGAGTGTTGCACAGCTTCTGCCTCAAAGCATGTTGGGTACCCTTGCTTCTTGCCCCTCACGCCACCCTTCCATCTTCTCTGTAATACTTGATTTAGATAGAGAGAAAATGACTCCTAAACCCTGTCCCATTTGACTCCATCTCTCCTCCCGGGAGTCTTTATTTTCTTATAGTATATTAATGGATGGACTCATTTGGGTAGACTCAGATTTTGTCACAAAGATGATAGAAGTAACTACCTGGTCACTACCCTGTCCAAGTTGCTATGCAAGGGGAACAGTGCCCAGTGGAAGGTGGGATGGCTCCGGCCTTCATAAGCCTCAGCATAGTGCCTGGTGCTCCTGGGCTGCTGCTGTTACTGTTTATGAAGTTTTACCACTATGTAAATGTACAAAGCTGCTCCAGACTGTGCAGTTCCTGAGAGGCCAAGACCCCTCAGTCTCATGACACGGCCCCTGAAGCTGCTGTTATTACGACGCGGCTCCTCTTTGCCAATTTTTAGCTCATGTGGACTTGACCTTCAAACCAGTAGCATTCAGCTCTCACGTCTGATGGGGGCTTGCTGACTGACCTTTTACTTAGGCCCAAGGCAATGTTTTCCTCTGTGACAAACTTGCCCACTGCCAGTTTTCTAAGAGCTCCGGTCCTTATGTGGCAGAGCTCGGCTGCCTGGTTATAATCGGTCCTAATACCCGATAAACTGTGAACAATGGCCTCATTTGAAAGGAAATATTAAGACAAAAAGACGTCTGCCATGCCGAGGCCGTGCTAAACTGGAGCACACAGAGAAGTTGGGGCACGTGGGATGCTGCCCCAGCTACTCCATAAGGAGGGGAGGCTTGCTGGCCCTCACAATGGGCCATTATAAGGGCACTATTGAAACCACGTAATCATGGCCCTTTTCAAAACCAGAAAAATGTGTCAAGTATTAGACAAACGTAAACTGTGCTTGAATGTGAGGCTAGAAATTTCATAAATAGCAGAGTCCGTTTAATCTGATCAAATATTTCAAGAAAGAAAGGAAACAAGGCAGTTTTTATTGCTGAACAACAGTTTCCTGGCTTGGTTTATCATTTGTAAAAGTTTCAAAAGAAAAGAATTTTGCCTGAATATGCTTTTTATTTATTCGATCTATAGGCTTTTATTTTTTGTGGGATTTGTATTTTTTAATAACAGAATTAGTGCTTTATATATCACAGAAAATAATAAATACAAATAAAGCATTACTTATTTATAATTGCAGTACCCAGAGACGGACATTGTAAAGCTTTATCAGTGATTTGTCAATAGATTTTGTTTGGCCCATGCATATGTAGAGATAGGTTAAATTGATGTTGTGCACTTGCTTAGGTTAAGAACTTCCCTGCCTTCTTCCACAGGTCTATACAATATGGACCTTGATGACTACGTAGTGCTCACCTCTGTGCCCTGGTTCTTCATGGGTGCAGCTGTACTCCTTCGTTGGAAGGCTTCTGGCAATTCCTGGAGACATCACTGATTATGCCAGCTGGGTTGGGGTCAGGGTATGAGTCTCCTGGCATGTAACAGGGAGATGCCAGAGATGCCGCTAAATGCCTAACAATATACAGATAAGCCTGCATAGTGAGGAGTCTGACCCCATTCCAACAGTATCGAAGTTCATGCCTCAATTAGGCACTGCCTCATTATTAGTCTAACCCATGTCTCTTGTTAGATTTCTATGAGCAACTGTTTTGTTTTCAGAAATTGATTAGCAAGTATTTTCCAATGGACAATATGATACATGTGACAGCTTCTGTGGGGCACTAGAAACATTACTTAACTCTTTTGTCACGAACAGTGATAGATTTACATTAATGAGTAGATGGTACTTAATAGAGTGGATATACACTGTAGTTCATGTATATAGTGTGTGTTGGGGGAGGTGTGGGTGATACAGTTTTTGCTCTAATGGGAGTGTTATTCTTAAAATTACTGGTCCTTGAGCAGAATAATGGCTAGATAGACAAATGTGTGTGTGTTAGTCACATCTATCATCTTTGTGACAAAATCTGAATCATGGCCTACCACAGAGTCTACTGTTACAGTGAGGAGTAAGGTTGGACTCTAACCAACAAGGCCTACACTGCAGTGATCCACCTCCTTCAACTGACCTGTCCCTTGAAGTTCCACAACCTCCCAGGATGGCACCATCATTCTGGGGACTGAGTTTTCAAATCCATGAGGCTGTGGGGACATTTCACATGTCATACTGTTTTAGTGTCAGTTTATCTTCCTTTCCATTTGAAAGCTCCACCCATTTGGTTGATCAGATGAGATGGGTAATTTGATGTGCATTGAATATGCACTGTACAAAGTCAAAGCCAGAAGCAAGCAAAGAGTCAAGAGATACTTTCAGTCATCTGGATGAGAAATGGAGGTGGTGGTCCCACTGGAGGGGGAAACTTGGTAACATTCTCAGTATGTCCTCAAGATAGTCAATGACTGTTGATGGGCTGTATATAGGATACATGAGAAAGAAAGATGTCAAAGATCATCAAGTTGTTTGGGATATGAAGACCTCTAACCTATTAAAAGCAGCAGTGCCTATAAAACCTTAATGGCACATGCTTGTCTATAACTCTAGCTGCTCAAGAAGCTGAGGCAGGAGGATTCCAAGGTCTGGGCTTACCAGTCTTTGGCATAAGTTCAAAGCCAGCCTAAGCAGCTTACTGAGAGATTTTTTTTTTTTTTTTTTTTTTTTTTTAAAAAAAAAAAACAGAACCAGAAAAGAAGATCTGGTATTACTCAGCGATGTTTCTCTAGTATAAGTAAAGGCCTATATTCAGCCCTAGTACAAAACACAAATTCATACCACCACCACCACCACCCCAACACCCCCCCCCCACACACATTTATACACACACATACTACCAGCAGCAGCAGCAGCAGCAGATTGCATGTGTTTCAGCCTTTCCACTATTGAAATAGGGGAGCTGACTTGGAAAACATGCTAATTGTGAGCTGTTTGCTGGGTAGACAGCTGTATAGACAGGTAGAGATGAGGCTGGAATTCAGAGAGGCCTATGATAGACGCTTTCTACTCACAAGACTGGCTTGCATCCATCACCAGAGCTGTGAGTGTAGATAGTTGAAATCAAGCTTGAGCCTTCATGGCTAAGATGTGAAGAAAGAGGAATTAACAAAACAGGCCCAGAAGTCATGATGGAAGAAAGAAGACACACTGATGGTGGGTACCACATAAAGATTGCGGACTGAGTCTTCTTGCTGTGTCAAGTGAGGCGAGTTTACACCTGAGGACTCAGTCCTTGCCTGGGTGGCTTCTCCTGCTGATAAGATAGTTCTTACCAACTTCAGACCTGCATTTGAACACCACAGTCTCTCCGGGTCCTTTTCTTAAGCAGCTTCTGAAAGTTCAGTTTCCTGCTTCTTAGCTGGGGCAAAAGCAAGTTATTTGTTAAATGAATAGAGAATATACAACTTTCTCATGGAAGCAGGAGTTCAGATGAAAACCTTGAAGTCTTACGATCAGGATATATTGTTTCCCCTGCATGAACTGCATGTGCATCTGTTGGAAGCTTACAATCTGTTGGAACAATACGATCTGTTGTTCTGTTAGTAATACAGACATATTCTGCCCCACACTGTGGACACGTACTCTGCATTTAACAACATCCCTCAATGGTTTACGCCTGTGCACTCTAGTGCATGTGCGTATTTAGTAATCTAGGGATGGCAGGGGGACACATGAGTATCTTTTGATGGCAACAGCCTAAACCAAGATGATAAAACTGTCAAAATCAGCTCTCTTTAGGAGTTGGTTGGGTACTCATTCAGAAGTTATCTTTATGTTAACAGCAGCAAAAGTCTCAATCCAGTGTTGCTGAGGAGGGCCTCTGAAAGCCTTCTCTTTAGAGGAGACCAGGATCTTGGTTTTTATCCCCTGAAAATGAATTTCAGAATGAGTTGCTATGAAGTAAAGTTGGGGTTTACAAAGCGGCACACGTGTGGGGTTCTCATGTATCTTAATAGTTGTTTATATGTCTTTTTTAGCTATCGAAATGACATTGTTCAAAGGGTATAATTTTCAAACAGATTCAATGACTATGCAGACTTTTTAAATGAAGTTTAAAGCATGAGCCGTCTTACGTGTTTCTCTTAAAGTGTCTCTCCTTCTGTGAGGAAACTGTTAACGTGCTGTCTGGGCTGTAAAGCTTTAGGGACGAGAGAGCGGTGCTGATGCAGGCAAACTCAAGAGGCACGTATCGCTTTTTCCTCAGGCGTGGCTCTTAGCTGTTCTCTCTCACTGGAGAGATCTCTCAGACGAGGAGTGTTGTCTCTGCTTGGAGTCTTCTCTGCAGCTCTGATGTTAGCAGTCCTACTGAAGCTCTTTCTCCCTCTTTATTTTCTTAGTTCTTAAGGATTTCATACAATGTATTTTGATCATGTCCCCATCTCCTCTCAGGGACACTGCCCCCTTCCCTTTACCCAACTTTGCGTCCATTTTTATTTTCTTTTTGTTGTTGTTGTTGTTGTTGTTTGTTTGTTTGTTTGCTTGTTTTGGTTTTCGAGGGTTTTTTTTTGGTTTGGTTTGGTTTGGTTTGGTTTTTCGAGACAGGATTTCTCTGTGTAGCCCTGGCTGTCTTGGAACTCACTCTATAAACCAGGCTGGCCTCAAACTCAGAAATCCACCTGCCTCTGTCTCCTAAGTGCTTGGATTAAAGGTGTGTGCCACCACTGCCCGGCTCCATTTTTATTTTCTTATTGACTGATTAAGTCCAATTTGTGGTGCCACATACTCTTAACCACTTAACTATCTTTCCAGTCCCCTAAAACACATTTTTCTGAGGTCTCAAAATATCATTTATCCTAAAACCAAAGCATACATCCCTCTTACTTCATAAACAGACACATTTTTTTAGTAGTTTATTACCTAAGGAAAACAAGCTTACTAAGAATTTTTCATAGAGCTGGTCTAGATTATTTAGTATAAGATTAGGATTTTAGGAACAAAACGTTCTTCATTCTTTGTGTATATACTTGTACCACATTGCTCTGAGTCTGGAAGTCTAGAAAGTAATAAAAAAGGAGGCCACATATACCTATCTAGACCAGTGAATCTACATGCTAATCCATGTTTGTTTAAAAACATGAAGAAGGCTTGTGCTCACATTGCTACATTGAAAGCAGCCGATCTTTCCTTCTTTATTCATTTATAACTCAAGATTCAAATAGAGATCATTGAAATGTGTCTCTGTAGTAGGCCACTGGAGAGAGAGTGAGGCTAGGTCCCAGCATGCAAACCTAGCAAGTGTCTGAGTTTTTGACCCTTTATAGGGGTAAGGAAGTATCCCCTGTATTCTTACATAGGCACTTATCCAGTTAAGACAATATTTGGAATGCATTAACAAACTGAATACACAAACTCACACAACATGAGTAATGTAAGAGTGCTAGCTAGCCAGCTTCCTTGGTCTTACCATTTTTCAGAGAGTACTACTACATATTGATTTCTTTATAAATTGCCATTTAAAAGGCAGAAAAAGAATGTAACATGACATCAGTGAAGAGCGGCTGATTTAACTTCCTAAAATATATTGATCCATTTATGTAAATGTGTATATTGTACACATATGTACATATATTTGTGTTTAGATTCTTTTCCTTTATAAAAGTCCTTTCTAAAATCTTGCTAAAATGTCTATTCAATTGGAAATCTTTATTCTAGTACCTTCTATAAAAGGTCAAAGTATAAATATTTCAGATATTGGCACCATGTGGACTCCTCATATCCATTCTTCCCTTGTATCGTGGTTAGTACTCAGTTCTGCAGAGGTGGCAGGAAACAAATGATGGATAGTATGCAAACTAGCTGCAAGAGTATGTTCTAGTAAAACTTAGATTTCATACTAGTATCAGCTGTCATCAAACACTATCATTCCTCTTTTGTTTTCTCGTTATTTAAAGATACCAAATCCATCTTCAATCAGAAGGCTTGGCGGCAAACCCTGTCATGGAGAACAGGTCCTGGGCTCTGTAAACTTGGTCCTTTGTAGTCTTTCTTTATTCAAGTACTCTGTATTTTTGTTTCCACTCTTCTCCTTTATATCAGTATTTGTCTCCATGTTCCCTTGTTTTCTCCTTCTTTCTTTCTTTCTTTCTTTCTTTCTTCCTTCCTTCCTTCCTTTCTTTCTTTCTTTCTTTCTTTCTTTCTTTCTTTCTTTCTTTCTT
>JADRCD010221398.1:19708-35168 GCA_019843815.1 Montemys delectorum
GTGTGTGTGTGTGTGTGTGTGTGTGTGTGTGTGTGTGTGTGTGTGTGTTAGCGCCCCCATTTGCTGACTTGAGGTCAAGAGGCAGGTTCTACATCTACTTACTTCTGAGTAAGCTGTCCATTGAGACTCGGGTGCAAGATGAAGCGGGTGAGGCTGGCGGGTGTCTTCCACACTGAGAGTCTATCTCTTTGCAGTCACACATGGCATCGTTATTTGGCCATTAGGGAAGTTTCATGTGTGACAGTAGCTTTTAGGCAATGTCTCCTCTGAAGGGGGCATCCTGCTCTTAACCTATTGCTGAAAGAGAAACACCATTGTCCATTAATACTACTGGAACGAAAGATGAATGGGGACTTGGCCTTGATCTGACAGTGAGCTTGACTTTCATAGCTCATCCTTTAAAAAGGTTCTTTTATATCTATGAAAAAAAGCATGACGTCAAGCCATCAGGGAAACTGATATCAATATTTAAGACCAAACTAGTAGGAATTAAAAAAAAAAAAAAGTCCCTTGTGAGGACAGCTTTTTTTTTTTTTTTTTTTTTTTTTTTACATGCATAACTAATTAGCTTAGGTTATTATAAGCTGTGCTTCTGTGATAACGTCTCCGGCGGGGCCTCGGGATGCCTCGTTTATGGTGCCTCCTTCATGCTGCTCGCTCTTCGAGTTGGAATTACAGAAAGTAGAGGGAGGAAGAATAAGTAGTCTGCAGTGTCTCCTGGGCTTGGGACTGCCTGAAACGTTGCTATGCTGGAAATGCTAGAGTACAGTCACTACCAGGTGAGCCTTCCTTCCTATCCACGCCTGGAGCCTGACTGCAAGGGGATACGTGGGCTAATCGGTCTCTTTCATGTTATTGCACTAAGGACTCGATTTTAAACAAGGACAGATCTGCTCTTTTAATGCTGTATATTCTCTGATGCCCTAAGAAGTAATTTACTATAGTTTTAGACACAGTGAATAGCAGTAAGATTTATTTTCCCAGTAGGTAGCTGCTTTCTCCCTACCAGCTTTTGTTTAGAGTGGATAAGATAAAATAGTGTTTGTCAATGAAAAGTATCTTTAAATTGAATGTCATTGATTTTGTTTTTGTTTTTTTTTTTTTTTTTAAAAGCATTTCTAATTCCCTGTTAGTGTTGATGGAAAAGGACAGCAAATACGGTGCTGGTTTGTAAAAAAATATGCCTTTAAAAACTCTTACATACAAGTGATATTGACTTGAATGCAGCTGCCTTGTGTAGAATTGCTTCCTCCGTTGATTCCATTCATAATTAAAACCCTGAATAATATTTTTGTATATGAAAGGAAGTAACCAATAACTCTTTGATTTAAACATGGCACTAATTCTGGTTATTTCTATGACAATTTTATAGTCAGTTCTTAAGGATTTTTTTGTGTGTTTATGTGTGGAATTTGTGTGTATGTGTCTGTATTTATCTGTCAGTGTGATTCTGAGTATGTGTGTGGTGTTGGGGGTGGGGAGCATGTGTATGATTGTGTGTTTTTGTGCATGCACGTATGTTTTAACAGAAAGCTATTCTATTTGCCAAGGAAAATGAGATAAACAGAATTGTGCGTTTTCAAGTGTGTTGTTTTGATTTTGTGTTGGGGAGATTTTCGCCTCATAGATACTTGCAAATTTTAATAACTAGCCATGAGAAGAAGGGTTCCAAGGATAGAATGAAATGTATAGTTAATTATCAGGGAAGTCAAACAAGATAGTTAGAACCCTGGATCCTAAGAGCTCTAAATCCTGAGATTTAGATTCTCAGTACTATCTAAACTGCAGTACTGAAGTACTATCAATTTTTTTTTTTTTTTTTTTTTTTTTTTAGCACAATGGCCAATACCTTACAGGGGATTGATAATCTATTCTGTTGGTCGACTGGTCAGTCTCACGATGTTTGCTACAGGAAGAGCTACTTGAAACCCCAGAATAACACTGCTATCTTCTCTTCCCTCCACGGCCATGCTCAGGTGCAGACCCACCTGGAAAACCCCACCAAGTACCACATACAGCAAGCCCAGAGGCACCAGGTAAAGCAGTACCTTTCTACCACTTTAGCAAATAAACATGCCAGCCAAGTCCTGAGCTCGCCATGTCCAAACCAGCCTGGCGACCATGCCATGCCACCAGTGCCGGGGAGCAGCGCACCCAACAGCCCCATGGCTATGCTCACTCTTAACTCCAACTGTGAAAAAGAGGTAATTCACATCTCCTCTTCTCCTCTGTTTCTTACATTCCATTAACTGTCTGTGGGATACTCCTCTCGCCCTTAGCGAGGGACTGTCTTTTGTCCACCTGGTCATAGTCACTGGCCTCTGTCCTAGATCTATTGGTGTGACCGTTTATATTTCAGCCTTCGGTCACCAGTATTAGGTTACTGGGTTTATTGCACACGACAGGAGACCTGACTTGCTCTAAGCAGAACATGGAAGCAAGGATGCTTCCATCGCTCCCATCCCCTTCCTTAGATGAGTGTTTTCTTCCCTTCTATGACTTCCAATTTGTGAAGCAGTGAACATGCAGACAGGAGAAGGGGAAGGTGGAAAGGGAAAAGCAAAAATAGAAAAGGTGCGTGGCAGGAGGCTTAGGAGCTCTGCTTGCTGTGAATGTCTGGGATATTATTTTTATGTTTCACGGAGTTGGAGAAAGAAAAAAACGCGGACTGTGTATGGGTGGATTTGAATGGTATGGCATATGAGGCTTTTAAAGGAAGCTCAAGGCTTATTACAGCATCCAGTCAGTCTCATAATGAATGACTGCCTGGTGACTCTGCTTTGGTAGGGGCTGGCTTAGAGACCAGACTCTAACCTTCAAGCTAATTTTTGTATCAAAATTTGGAGCATAAAATTGGGGGGCTGGACACTCCTATAATTCAGTGCCTGTTATTTCCAAATTATGAGAACGCAAGTCTCATTTTAGTAGAGTCCTACTAACTATGAAAGTGTTCATATGAGTTCACAAGTGACTGCCACACAACTTTTGGGTTATTTCAGTCCCCAGAGGGACTAAGTCTTTTCCCCTCTGCCCAGACCAAACACTTCTTATCCACCCATATCTGTCATATGCCTTCATCCAAGTCCTCCACCATTATTGTATTCCTTGGTTAGCATCTACTTGTTTGAGAGCTCCATCCATTACATTGCTATGGCCCTAACATCCTGTGAATGTGTTGCTGAAAGACGTTTGCAAATCCATGTCATGGACTGTCTCTGCTTCTGTTTCTGCAGGCATTTTATAAGTTTGAGGAGCAGAGCAGGGCAGAGAGTGAGTGCCCAAGTATGAACACACACTCTCGAGCGTCGTGCATGCAGGTACTGAATGACCCGGCAGGCCAAGGATGTAACACTTGATAATGAGTGAGAATCTATATTTGTGAATGATCACAGCTCCTGATGACTTCAGGGCCTCCTTTCTTCTCATTGATATTTTTTTGATGGAAAAATCTATGAACAGACCTATTTTCTTCATAGTAACTCACGAATGACTAGATAACAGCTAAGAAGATTAAATATATGTACCCCTTAAGTTTCCCACAGTCATAAAGAGAGGGAAATATACATAGATTGTCGTAAAAAAAATGCAGGATGATTTAGTTAATTTGCATAAATCTCCAGCACCTTTTGTAGAGCACTGTACCAGCCTTCTAAGACATATTTTTGAAACCAAGCTGTGCTAATTCCTGCATTGTTTTATAAATGGAACCTCCTGCTCTCTATATTATGAAGCTTCAGTAAGTTAATAATAGCTCATAAGCACTTCCCCAAGTATCTGAAGATTATTATTTAAATTCTACTTAGTGAATAAATGGAAGCATTTATTTATATATTTACAGGCTTATTCAGATGTACAAGATAGAATATAATATAAACAACAAAATGTTTTCTTTGCCTTTATATATATGCTAAAGTGCATACTATTTTAGTGATACATTAAGGACACTTATTTTGTTCTCCTAAAACTTAAGTCAAAATTTATAAAGAAAAGTGGTTTATATGTCCCTAGCCTATTTTCCAATTCATCAACTCAGTCAAAAAGCCATCTACTGCAAATAAATAAAGCTGATATGCCTAGGAATGAAAACTAACATGAAGTATACTAGCTCTATCAGATCTGACCACTAGTCATTTTTCTGAGAAATCACTTGCTACGACTCATTCTTCAGATTAGATGTTCACTACATTCCAATTTTTCTGAGTAATTTAGAAGGTTTCTCCTGAAATCTCTCATCCATCCCCAGGGAGACAATATACATCATTATCCCCATCCTGTAGATTGGTGTACTGAGATTTTTGAAGACTGGGAGCTTCGCCCTTTATCCAGGAAGAGGGTAAAACTAGATTTGAACCCAATCCTCATTATGCTGAAGCCTCATCTCTTTAATGGGAGGTACACGTGAACTCAGGGTTGCCCTGGGCATTCACAGAGTTCACTGTGTATCCACATAGCACTCTTCAACCCCAGGCACAGACACATCAGCCAGCCATGAGCACTCGGTGCTCACAGGGAAACGTTTCTACAGACTCTGCCACTGCTGCAATGCGCGTGTAATCACCGTTGTTTATGATGCTAACCGGTGTTTTGGTACTTCAGCAAGAAAATTGATCTAGTGGGAATGTCAGCTCCACAACTGTAATGATGACCTCGTCCTGGTGCATTCCTCGGGGAGCACCAGACTCACTGGCAGCTGTACAAAGAGGTGTTCTCCCTATTAAGTGACTCTACAACCCAGCCAGTGGTCAGGGGCCCCCACTGGAACGCCACTGCCACATACTGGCTACCTTTCCTCCTTCTAGAAGGCTGTGGGGAAGGAAGAGGAAGTGGTACCTTTTGTGCAAGTGGGGTTTCCTGGCTCATCCTTCCAGTGTAAAGTGCTCAACAGAATCACAGCCCAGCTTTGCTCGCTCCTGGTGTGGCTTTAAGCTGCTTCTCATCATTGCCTCTGAACAGTGGCCCCACCCTCAGCCCCCCAGGGTGATAATGTACCAGAAGGAAACACCCAGGCTGAGCTCTTGATGCCTACTAATGGCTGAAATGCTAGCTGTTAAGTGAGTTTCCATCACCTACTCCTGTTAGTGGGTTTCAATAATATCTTGATTTTACTTGGGGAGAGAGCAATTACTTCTTAGACTCTGTTGCTTTAGGTAAGAAAGGGCCAAGAAAGTCCTTTCGGGAGCTGCCTTACACCTATTTCTCACTGTGGCTCTTTTTATCTACAGATGGATGATGTAATTGATGACATCATCAGCCTGGAATCAAGTTATAATGAAGAAATTTTGGGCTTGATGGATCCAGCCTTGCAAATGGCAAATACGGTACCGATGTCCTTTTTAATTTTGTTTTCCAAGAAAATCTTGAGGTCATTCTCTGTTCATTCCCTTCTCTCTGGGCCCCCTCTCCCAGCCTCTCCCCCCCTCCCCCGAGCTTAGTTTATTCACAAGGATTCTTGGAGAGATTTATTAGGAATCAAATGGGAAAGAAGTAAGTAATTTTGATATCAGAAATTGAAGCAGCTTACTGAAGTTTATCAGGAGCACTGTAATTAAGCTCTGTGTGCGGATGTGCAACCTCACCTTGGCTTTATTTGCTTCGTATTTTAATTCAGTGCTGGAAACTGAACGTAGGACCTCACACGTGCAATGCCAATAATCTACCACTGATCCATAGCCCCAGGCGCTCTCCCCGACCCCGTGTGTGTGTGTGTGTGTGTGTGTGTGTGTGTGTGTGTGTGTGTGTGTATGGTTGTATATTTGTACAGGTATAGACGTACACAGGTGTACATGCAAAACTGTGCCCATGTATGTGGAAAGCAGATATCCACCTTGGATGGATGTCATTGCTCAGATGCTGTCTGGCTTAGAAATTTACCTCGGATAATGATGCAGCATACATTATCACCCTGGAGGAGAGGGGTACTAGCAGGAGAGCCACTATCCAGAGAGGTTCTTTGGCCTACAGCCCCTAGAGTCTACCTCTTTCTTCTCCCTCAGTGCCAGGATCACTAATTTGTACCAACGGAGCTGGGATTTTACTGTAGGGGGTGGGGGTGGGGGTGGGGTGAGGTGGAGGTGGAAATTGGTGTCACTCACTCAGGCTTTATGCTTGTAGTAACAAGCACTAAAACAAACTGAGCTATCTCCCCAGGCCACTTTTGATAAAATGATGCAACTTTTGATAAAAATTTTTAATTTTGTTAAATGTTTTCACTTTTGATAAAAAGTTCCACTTTGGACAAAATAATCCAGCTCTTTAGCCAAATGAATCACTGTGACTTGTGCTGCTCAAAGCTGTGTCAATTTGACCTAAAAACATGAATACGATTCATAGGTGGGGTCCTACATTCCCAGGTAGTAGGGAGACTTTGAGATTCCCGTCCCCCAGTCGAACAGCATACCCCAGCTGGAGTTCATAAGCCAGTCCTCATGAATTTCTATCTGCTTACAATGCTCATATGGGTCACCTCTCCCTCTATAACTTACAGTTTTGTCCATATAGTTTATTCTATTTCAGGCCTTATATTTGTATTTATATTCCTGTCTTATCAAAGACTTTTAAAAGTCCCATTTGGCCGGGCAGTGGTGGCACACGCCATTAGTCCCAGCACTTGGGAGGCAGAGGCAGGTGGATTTCTGAGTTCAAGGCCAACCTGGTCTACAGAGTGAGTTCCAGGACAGTCAGGGCCATACAGAGAAACCCTGTCTCAAAAAAACAAAAAACAAAAAAATGTCCCATTCGAAGTTGCTTTTAGTCAGTGCCTGAGTTGGGATGGCACCATTGCTGTCTGAGATACGGCTGGGTTGGGCAGTCTGTGGGAGACTGTACAAGCAGATCCTGGCCGCTCAGTTTTTCATGAGATAGGCTGTAAGTTATCATAATCGTCTATAACTGCTGTCCTGTCCAAGGGTCTAACCCGTATTAAGGAGAAGCCATAAGGGGGTAGTTGAATATGGAGTCAAGGAGAAAAGTGCCATTTCAAAGAATATATAAATATATGTAACAGAGACTGTATGCTCAAAAATGGAAGCTTTTGAATTGTGTGGTTTTTTTTTTTTAAAACAGAGTAAACACTGTTTCAAAAAAAAAAAAAATACTAACTTCTCCTAGTAAATGCCCTCAGCCAGGAACAAGGCAGCCCCTATTTACTTACCAATACAAAAATTCAGTTAACTCAGTTTTTTTTTTTAAATATGTACCAATTTCTTTTTGATCTTGTCCAAGTTGTTTTTGAATTTCTGTGGTGTCTCCCAAAATCTCAAGACTTCTCCTTAAAGGGCTACCATCTCTTTCCAACCCAGCTAAACTCAGTTTGTAGTTACTTTTATGTGGTGTGCATGGCTGTGTATCTGTATATCTACATGTGTCAGGTATACGTGCAGGTGGCTTGTGTGAGCACACGGAACACGGAGACCAGAGACTACTGTTGGGTGTCTCCCTCAATTTCTCACAACTTCATTTGTGAGACAGGGATTCTCCTCACTAAGCCTTGAGCTCACTGACTTGGTTGGATTTGCTAACCAGCTTGCCTTAGAGATCTTTCTCAGCCTCCTGAACAATTGCTGGGATTTCTGGCCAAGATCGCTACTTACACGTAGCTTTTTATGTGGGTATTGGGGACTCCGATATTCATCCTTACATGGGAGGGTTTTATCCACCCTACCATCTCCCTAGGCCGGCACTATGATTTTTTTTGGAAGAACCACGTGATCTGCGGGTTTGATCAAGGTGTCTGTGCCCTGTGTGCCTTGGCTCCCGTGGAACCCTTAGCTCTCATGCTCCTATACTTTGTCAGTAGCCAGAATCCTGGGATAAACATGAATAAGACACCGTGGGAAACTTCCACTGGGGAATTTAAAAATAGACTCAAAGACACAGGCATATTTGAGGTGTGAACTAGCAGTGGCATGGTCATCTGAAAGGGACTTTGCTGAGGAAGTAGGTGGTCCTTTTTTGCCGGGTTGATAAATGCATCCCTGGGCACACTCAAAAGTACTGTGAAATGATGTATTTCATATTATCATTGATTTTAAAATAATTTTTGCAATGATGGGGAACTTTGAACTCACTAGACCCAAACCAATCCTTTGTCCACCAATCGTCTGTCCACTCTTGCATATTGCTCACATCTGTACAAAATATCAGACTCCCTGCTCTCGACGGAAGCAGTGAGACACATAGTGGTTAGGACTTGGAATTAGAGCCGTTCCTGGGTTCAAATCCAATGTGTGCTCTTATTCTGCGGGCTTGAATGCTCTCGTTAAGGCCTATGTTTCCACATCTGAAAAGAAAAAGAGCTACTAATTATTTCTAACTCATCTATCTTCTTACCTAACCAAGAGTAAATAGCATTTAGCTTTGAAAATAGAAGCTGTATTCAACCTGGCTGTCCAAATTATTCCTTCTAATTTGTTCGTTGCAAGATCAAGTACTTTTTAAGAGCGCGGGCTTATTCAGCTGATATTCATTAAGGCTCAACAATGTGCTAAACTCTCTGTTAGAAAACTTTGCTTCATAACCAGGGTGCCCCTCACAGTGATTTGCACATTAGCACCGCCAGTCCCAGCTTGATTCCAGCTGCACTGTGCTTGGCCAGTCCTTCTAAAGACAGTTGACATGACTCCACCCGCTTCTATAGACTGGAGCGCACACAGTGCTTCTCCATCTACACCGGCACTGAAGTCTTGTTCCTGCATTAGCTAATCAGCCCTGAAAAACTTTCCCCAAGGTTGATAGCATCTGTCTACAACTATCCAGGGGACTGGGGGAGCCTCAGTGGTAGGTAGAGCATTTGCCTAGGATGCATGAGGCCCTAGGTTCAATTCTGAGGTTGACAATAGGTGCATCCTGGGCAAGATAAAGGAGTTGTAAAGGGAAGCCTTCTATCTTTGAGCTCACAGCCTGGAAGGGATCCCCGTACTACCCTGTTAGTGGACTCAACCGTTGAGGAGCAGTGTGGCCATTTCAAGGGGATTCCCACAGAGCAATCTTCCACAGGAAATGGTAAACTCATTCCCAACCGAGAGATAGTATCCTGGAGCTGCCCTCAGAAGTCACTGGTCATATTGCCATACTTGCTTCTCCTCCATTTCACAGGCTAGATCAGGCAAAGTGCCACCTCAAGGGCTTCTTGTCCTGACATAACCCTGTTGACAGAAAGATGGCGTCATGTGGAGGTTAGAGGCAGACTCTAAATGTAGGTGCTTTTTAGTTTAAGTTTTATTTTTGCCATTTTGGGTATAGAACCCCAGACCTCATGCATGCTATACAAGTGGTCCTACACTAAGCTATAACCCCAGCCCTGGGGCATGCACTATTGAGTGAGACCTTTGACCTCTTTGCCTCAGTTTCCTTGCCTGGAAAGTGTTTTATCAACTGCAGTTGACTTGATGGGAGAACCTGAAACTTTCATCCACAAGAAGTAGGCTGGCCCTAATAGGCTCCTGTCAAAGCAGAGACTGCTTGATCATCTTGGTGTTCAGCTGTCTAAGTTGAACAACTGATCAACTGCAGCCTACTCCATTTTATCCACCCCCCCTCCACCACCACCACCACCACCACCACCACAGTAAAGTTGAACTTGACTGTTAAAATTTAGTTTAAGCATTTTTTCCCTTGCTTACTTGATTCTTTGAAATACTTTGTTTCAAGTTAACTACTTCTTAAAAAGTGGAAAGAAGTAGGAAGGAAGCTATCCCAAGGGAATTGAGGTCTAGAGGTAACAGTTCCAAGGGCACAAGGCCCTCTTGTGCTCTCCCAAACAAAGAATAAAAGTCCCAGTTTACTTGTGTTAACTGCGCAATTGATATTCAAACAGAGAAGGGCCCATGCACAGAGAAAAACAATAACATTTTACAGTGATCACTTACTTGGGAAAATACTCCTTTTGGTGGTGAGAGGCACCAGTGCGCTCGCTCGCTTCAGACTATGACTGGGGCAAAGGCACATCACCCTCTCCTCTTTACCTGAGCTGACCAGACTGTGGCTCTCCTTGTGTGTGGAAGTGAAATCTTGTCTAGAGATAAAAATGCTCTGCATTGAAAGCCCAGCAGAGATGCAGATCAGCCAAGTAAACAAGTGTCTCTTCCTCTCTTAGTCCACCAGTATTTTTCTGACCCGGTTAGAACTTGACTGGGTGTAAAGGGATTTTCCTAACCCAGAAAAAGAACTATAAAAGTTTGTTCTTTTCTTTTTTCCTCCGCCTTTCCATTCCCTCCCCTCCATTCCCCATTTTCTTCTTTGCTCCCCTCTCTTCCCTTTCTCCCTCTCCCCATTTCTTCCTTCTCTCTCTTCCCTTCCCTCTCTTCAAAGTGTGTTCGCCTATGACCTAGAGACCTTTGTTTTATTTGGGTTTGATTTGTTATTTTTGAGATAGGATTGTCCTTGAGCTCCTGATCCTCCTGCCTTGGCTTCTTAAAGTCTGGATGACAGGTATATGCCACTACACCCATTTTTGGGTTAGTTGTACCTGCCCTTGCATGTCTCTCATTTGTCTCTACCATATGAGCATTGTAACAGAGTACATGTTCATATCCAGTTTGTATATGAGGACATAAGGCACACACAGTTTCTATTTCTAGATCTAGTGGATTAATCTTGCTGCTCACTGTTTCCAAGTTTTAATTTGCATTTTTGATTTATTAATGCTCAGGCATAAGTCCCCTAAATCTAAAGATTTGGACTTGGGAAATGTGTTTAGACTTTAGTTCCTAGTAGCTTTTGTAACTTTCATCTTTTGGCCTTTTACAGTGCTCTATGCAAACATGCTAATGCCTCTCATGGCCCCTTAAGAACAAAATCAAACACACAGAGAGCAAGGTTGACCCTGAGGTGACCTGTTTCTCAATAGAACCACTCAGAGCAATGACTTCTAATAATCAGGCACAATTTATCAGAGCCTTAGCTGGAAGGCATTGAAATGTGGCCCAAGGACATTTTAAATTAGCACAGTGCATATTCACTGGCGTGTGTGCAGGGCGTGGGTGTGTATATTATGTTAATGCAGGTCCTATAGGTGTTCATTTCCCTTAGACCTGCCCACCTCCTGCCCAGCCTGCCACCACAATCTTACTAACACACCTAACAGAGAGTAGCTTCCACTATGTACAATCTCTTTAGCCAGGCTTTAGTTCAAGCATATATGGAGGCCAGAGACCAACTATTATTTTTGAGACTTGAGTCGCTCACTGAACCTGGACCTTGCCAATAAGGCTAGATTGGCTGGCTGCTGGTAAGCTTCAGGGATTCTCTGTCCAACAACCACTTCAGCACTGAGGTATAAAAGATATGTGCCCAGATTTTATGTGAGTGTTGGGAATCGAAACTCAAGTCTTTATGCTTGAACAGTGAGCAGTTTATCCACTAAGCTGTTTCCCATCTCCCAGATCTAAAACTTAAAATAAAATAACTAACAAGTTCTACAACTCTTTATCTGTCTATCTGTCGTTACCTATCTACATAGTGTGTGTGTGTGTGTGTGTGTGTGTGTGTGTGTGTGTGTGTGTGTGTTGTTAGCCTTGGCAGATACCTTACCTACTCTGCCATTTTGTTAAACCCCAAATCCAGCTAGCTTCGAGGAAGTCCATGTCCTTCTGGGACATCATTTTTAGTGTCAACCTGATGCCTTAAGTAGAATGTGATACCCAATTGCATAAGCTAGGTCACAGTCCAAATGCCAGGGAACTAAAAAAAAAAAATTATATAAAGATATATATATCTTTGAGCCACATGTATGTATAAGATATAAATGAAACATAAATTTCACGTTTACATCTAGTTATTGTCCCCAAGAAAAGTATGTGCATAAACATTACAAAGTTTTAAAGAAGTAAAAACAATCCTAAGCCCTTCTTGTCCCAAGGTTTTCAAGTAAAGCTAGCTCATCTTGTACATTGAGTATCACCTTGCTCTCTGTACCTCTGGGTCGCTCCATGGTTTAATTCCTCTTAGATACTTTCTGAAATTATTTGTCTAACACATAATAGAGGGCATATGATCAGGTAAAGGAGAGGCTAATCTGCAAAGTGACAAGGAACAATTTGAAATCGACTGGAAACAATGAGGGTCCGGGATGGAAGGAGTGATGCATAGTTAATGGGGAGAAAGATTTCCAGGGCATAAGAACAGGAACTTGTGACTGTCCTCTCCACTTAGCTTCAAGGAAATCCATGTCCGACTGGAACATCATTGTCAAGAAAAAATGAAAATGAGTTTTAAAACCTCCTGGGAGAACCTGAGGAGACAGCACACTCTAAGTAGTTAAGCTAGTAAGGCTAAGCATTTCTTTAATCCTTTCTTTAACGCTGTAAATATTTTATTAAAGTCTTTGAGCTCCCTCTTGTGGCTCTTTAAATAATTTCAACCTCAAGGAAGCCTGCTTTTTCTTTTGCTGTAAAGGGACACCACTTTACAAAAGGGAAGTATTTGCCCATTGCTTTTCTTTATAAAAGAAAGGGAGAAAAGTAGGGAGAGATGAAAGATGGAGGAAGAGAAGCATCCTCTGATGGAAGCCACACGTGGACTCCTATTTCACAGGAATACCTGGTGCCCATGGGACATCTGCCACTTTTGGCAGCAGGTAACACCATGCCTACGTGCTTTGGAATGCACCCATGAGACAGAAGTCAGTGCAGGCCACCCTTTCTACTCCCTGTATAAACAGATCATATAATTCTGTGTGGATGCTCAGACTTTCCTGTTTAAAGACACAGTTCTTTATTGCAAAGAGTGTCACTTCTCCAAAGCCTGGAATAGGGTATGAGTTTTATTGGGAAAACAAAACAAAACAAAACAAAACAAAAAATCAAAACCTCTGCAGTCAGTCAACAACTCATTGCTTTTCTTGTCTGTGTCTAGTTACCTGTCTCTGGAAACTTGATCGACCTGTACAGCAACCAGGGCCTGCCACCCCCAGGCCTTACCATCAGCAACTCTTGTCCGGCCAACCTTCCCAACATAAAAAGGGAGCTCACAGGTACGTACCCAGTGCACATGCTTCTTACTATAATACTCTGTTCTCTCCCCATTGGGGAGCATTGTCAATGTAACAGCAATGTTTCCTGGGCAGCTAGTGGATGTGCTTCCAGTGCCTGAGGTTCCTGAGACTCCATGCAGTAATTTAATATACAGTATTAAGACGTTAAATTACCAGTTTCCAGGGTTTGCTGAGGGCCTTTGTCCACACCCTTTGGGTTGGGGGTTATAGGCAGTACCTCTGCCCTGTAAAGTGCCTCTCTCTCCTACCTGCTATATGTCTTGCTTGTCAAGCCCCTGGAGACTTGACTTAGGGGATCGAGCTTTGAGTTTTCCATTTGAGTCCACACTTGGGATGGAGTAAGAATTTATTTCTTACATCTTCTGATGCCTTCTCCTCTTTTTCTCCTGTATCACATGCAAGAGACTTATTATAGAAAGAGAAATAAATCACAAAATGGAGCCATCAGAATGTTTGCTCTTGAGGCAAGTGTGAAATTACCTATTTTGCCATTCGTCTGATGCTTCAGGGAGGGCATTTGACCAATAAAACATGACAGAAACTGTATTAGAACTGGCATTCTACCATGGTGAATTTTATGGCCCTTGCCCCAAATCCCTTTTTATTATTTAGTTCTCCCAGAATTGGGGGTGGGGCTTGGAACATGGGGCCTGGATTTGTCATAAAGATTGCTATCTGATCCTAAAGCATGACAGCAAACACTATTCAGAAAACTTCAACAGAGGGAAAGCAGTTTTGCCAGAAAGTATTAATTGGGGACTTGAAAGGTAATTTACTAAGAAGCAAAAACTTCAAAGAGCAAAACCCAAAAAAGCACTAAGGAGCAATGGACAGTAAAAATCTGTCTGCACACACATGTGTGCATGCGTGCGTATGCAGTTAGGAGTTATGAGATTACAGGGTACATTCTGGGAATAGGCCACTTGGTGATTTTACAGTGGTATGAACTTCCCAGTTGTAGCTTTACACAGACCAAGAAAGCTGTAATATCATTAAACGGTGTCATCTTAATTATATTTATTAATTGACATTAAGTGTACAACCTCTCTTTGACTATTTCAATGCAGTAGGACATGGGTATTTACATTTATGATATATAAATATACCATGTAGATCTTGTTTTTAGAATGGAAACTAGCATGGTATAGCAAGTCTCAAAATCAATAAACAGCACAATTTGTTTAATACTTTTATTTGTTTCTCACATGACAAAAAAAAAATCTCTTGACACTAAAATATAATACAACTTTTCAAATGGAATTGCCACCAAATATATCTAGACCCTTCCTAACTTACTTTTCCATAGACAGTCAAGTAGTGAATACACAGTGACTCCTAAGAATCATGACATGATCCTGTTCTAGTAGATGCTGACAGAAGGTGACTCCACATTCTGAAAAACAAAACAAAACAAGCAAACAATACTGACAAAAAATCATTCTCATGAGTTAGTCAAAGGCCATGAAACCCAATTCAGAAACATTCCCAGCCAGTTTCCATGTCACTGCATTACAAAGGCATAAAAACTGCAAAGTTATTTGTCCTGAAAATAAAGTTTGACTCTATGCTATCAAGGGCTGGAGAAAGTTTAGTGTTTCTAAGAAAGAACACTCGCATGGTGGCTCTTAACCATCTGTAATTCAAGTCTCAGGGATCTGTTGCCCTCTTCTGGACACCTTGGGCATTGCACACACATGGTGCATGGACACACAACACATAAAATTAAAATAAGTAAATCTTAAAAATGATACAACATCAAATAGTTCCTATTTATTTTATTTTTTTTAGTACCAGCATGTGGACTTGGTGTACTGTGGCTTTTCATTTGGTTTGTAGAAACTGAGCTTTGCAGAGATTTGGCAAATGTAGCATTAGAAGAGGCAGAAGTCTATAGAAGGTGTAATTTGAAAAGTCACATTTTCATTAGACTCATTAAGCTTCAAATGTTCAGAAGAGATGCTTTGTAATTTATATTGTTTTGTCCCTCAAAGTTCCAGTTTCTAATGACTTCATTCACGTGCACAGCGTGTATTTTCCCCACAGAGTCTGAAGCAAGAGCATTGGCTAAAGAGAGGCAGAAAAAGGACAATCACAACTTAAGTAAGTTTGCTTAATTTATATCTATGACATTAGACATTAAAGTCTGTGTTCTTCATGTATCAAAAGGGAGATTCCAGCAATTTCACAGGAAAGTTAATATAGTTCATTGTTAAAGGTACAGTGAGAGATTCCAGAGAGACTTAATTTCAGATCAAACTGTATCCCCCCATATATATATATTCCAGAATATACATACATTTACATACATTTGTTTTCTCTGTATATACACACACACACATATGTACAGAGAGAGGAGAGAGACAGAGAGACAAAGTTTTATATCTTTGAAGAACTATTTTTGTTTGTGGTAGTAGGTGTGTATCTGAGAGAGAGAGAGACAGAGAGAGAGAGAGAGAGAGAGAGAGAGAG